>JAVLUZ010000780.1:10863-224396 GCA_036768485.1 Mermis nigrescens
ATAGATTTTTTGTAAAAGTTGGTAAGAGTTGTAAAAAATGTGCCTTTGTAAGCGTTTTTAGCCCATTTTTGGTTCGAAAATCTAAGATTTTCGGCGCTTCGCGCCATACACTATTTTTTGACCATATTTTGTTCAATTTGCTCAATTTTTTTACAATATTTTCGAAATTTCTCTAAACGTTTTTATGTTCTAGAAAAAACTAGCATTGCGTGAAATGCCGAAAACAGTGTTTTTGACGTGTACCTATCGATTTGGATCCAAAAAAGGCACTTTAAAAAAAAACTTTTTGGGCCTGAACATCTAGAATTCCCATGCTGTACAAGTATGGTCATAGCCTAATATAAATATTGGATTCTTTCCTTCGAATCAGGATTGCCGTTTCTTGTCGACGGTATTATTCATGGCAAGAGTACTGTAGTCAAACCCAAAGAGCTCCTGACTTCACGCAAGATCAGAGGCGATATATTGACAGGATTCGGAACTACGACTCGATGGTTGGAAACAAGACGTGAGAAGCGATTATACGTGGGAAGAGCAGAAATTTAAGGGTCTGTAGTAGAACAGAAATATTTCAAAGATTGGTAAACGATCGAAAAATTGGTGTAGAAGCAATGTATACAATTTTTTACGTTTCTCAGGACTTCGGGATTCTAAGAGGATCCCCTAAAATGCGGTAGACCCGTAAAAATCGATAGACCCGCAGAATAAAATTTTCGATATGTTTTTTGGGATTTGGCCAATTTTACACCACCTAGACCCTCCAAAATTTGGTCGCTGTTCATGTATGGTCTAGACGCCTCAATCTGCCACATGCGTTTATGGTCAAGATCCCTAGAATATAAAGTAGTGAATCGTATGTAGAAAGTAAGGCAAAATCAAGATTAAAAACAGATAAAATCAAAAATTTTATACAAAATGCTTTAGATTGACCGACTCTGTTGTAGATTTATATAGCTCATTTGCTATCAACATCAGTGTTGCCAGGTCCCAAAATTCAGATTCTCCTGCACAGAGGTAAAATTGTGGAAAAATTCTCCTGCAATTCTCCTGAAAATATTTTGATTCTCTTTACACCACCTAGACCCTCCAAAATTTGGTCGCTGTTCATGTATGGTCTAGACGCCTCAATCTGCCACATGCGTTTATGGTCAAGATCCCTAGAATATAAAGTAGTGAATCGTATGTAGAAAGTAAGGCAAAATCAAGATTAAAAACAGATAAAATCAAAAATTTTATACAAAATGCTTTAGATTGACCGACTCTGTTGTAGATTTATATAGCTCATTTGCTATCAACATCAGTGTTGCCAGGTCCCAAAATTCAGATTCTCCTGCACAGAGGTAAAATTGTGGAAAAATTCTCCTGCAATTCTCCTGAAAATATTTTGATTCTCTTTACACCACCTAGACCCTCCAAAATTTGGTCGCTGTTCATGTATGGTCTAGACGCCTCAATCTGCCACATGCGTTTATGGTCAAGATCCCTAGAATATAAAGTAGTGAATCGTATGTAGAAAGTAAGGCAAAATCAAGATTAAAAACAGATAAAATCAAAAATTTTATACAAAATGCTTTAGATTGACCGACTCTGTTGTAGATTTATATAGCTCATTTGCTATCGACATCAGTGTTGCAAGGTCCCAAAATTCAGATTCTCCTGCACAGAGGTAAAATTGTGGAAAAATTCTTCTGCAATTCTCCTGAAAATATTTTGATTCTCCTGAAAATTCTCCTGGCTCATATTTTGCAGGAAAGGTTGTACAGCAGATCTACAATTGTATGTACACATGCATATCAAGCATGCTCAGGCCAATTTACCTTGGTTCACCCAACTATTTTATTCTGATCTCTTGCCTGTTAATCCTAAGGACACTCAAGGCTAAATAATGAACATTAATTCTCTCACAAAAAGCTCATGGAGCATATCTGCATTATACAGGCAGATGCAAAAATAATGGAAGACCAATGCTGCACCACAAAGTATAACATTTTATTCAACATCAACAGCTGACAAACATTCAATAATAGATTCCTGATCTTCATCAGGATATACTGCTAAAGGGCCTAAGCTAAAGAGGTCGCATTGTTTACAATACACATTATTCGAAAAAAACAGTTTCTCGCATTGTTTACAATACACATTATTCGAAAAAACAGTTTCTGTGCTTAAAACAGTGACCGCCAATTTTCAGTTGCACTTACATCATCAAAAATTTCTGAAAAGAGCCCTGTTTGCAATGTCTTTTGAAAAAATGAATAATACTTTATTTTGTATGTACTTCAGTAGCAAGCAAATCCTTACGTTTTGAAATATATCAAAAAAATGTTTATAGGCGCTTTGCAAACACCGTTTTTTTTCCAGCGATTTGGTTGACATTATAGACCGAACCCAAAATTTTTTTCCACTTTTTCCGACTTTTTTCCACATTTTTTGGGAGGTCTAAAAACATTCAAAGTAGAGCGCCTGTGTTGAAAAATCAGTGTTTTTAAGTGGAAAATTTTATGTACACATGCAATAGCGGTGTTTGATGCACTTTTTGTACAAAAATTTCGCGCTCTACAAGAATATCACGATAACGTTATTTATGTTGAAACTTGAATTTCCTTCCTTCAGTAAAGCATTTTAGCCAATTCTGAAGTCGTTTTTGACAATTAAAACTATAATTTATCAAATGGCGCAAAGCGCTAGAAAATTTTGAAATTTTAGCTCTCTAAATCATTTTTGCATTTCAAAAACTGTGCAGAAGGTAAGGATTTTCAATCGTAGTGGAGTTCTAGGACCAGATTATCGATAAAAATGCTGCAATTGGCGCCGCGCGGCTTAAACATCAATAACAAGTAAGAATTAAATCAATTCGGCGCGAAGCGCTGAAAATTTTTGTAGTTTCACTTCTCTAAAACGCATTTTTGCATTACAAAAATTAACTGAATCCGTGCAGAAGATACGGATTTTCAATCGTAGTGAAGTTCTAGACCAGATTGTCGATAAAAATGCTGCAATTGGCGCGGCGCGGCTTAAGGATTACTAATAAGTAAGAATTTAATCAATTCGGCGCGAAGCGCCGAAAAATTTTTGAAGTTTTAACTCTCTAAAACGCATTTTTAACATTACAAAAAGTTTCCACAAATGCCAACCAAGCCCAAAAATTTTTTCCATTTCCCAAAATTTTGGTTGACAAATAGACCAAAAAGTGGAAAAAACGGTGTTTGCAAACGTCTATGAAACTGATAAAAACAATTAGACGGTGTGTGAAGCTATGTATTTCTGCACTTCGTGATATTAAATGAATAAATAAATGAATGAATGAATGATTTACTACGGAAGCACGAAACTTATTTGGATATAGTTATAACTTAACACTTAGGGCCGTATTCACAAAGGTGATTTAGCTTAAATCGATTTAAGGCCTTAAATCGATTATACTAAATCACGATTTAAATCGATTTTAAGGAACGCCGATTTAAAGACAAATCGTATTCACAAAGGCGATTTTGCATTGTGTTAACTAAATTGACTTAAGTACAAATAGACAGTGCATGCAAGAATAAAAGTTAAATAAGACATTCAAGGGAGGAAAGTGATGCTTATGGGCAGGTGTACACTTGCTCTATTGTCTGATTAAATTCGTTGTTTCTTACTGATTGCGTTCATTTATTGATTACGTACTTACGAGAAAGATAATATACAATATGTCTGGCCGTTGTAAAGCTCGCGATACAAATTTCGAGACTGAAGAACTGTATTTTTTACTTGAATGTATTCGGCAAAATGTCCGCATATTGGAAAACAAAAAAATGATTCAAAAGCAATGGCTAACAAGGAAAAATGTTGGTCCGAAGTAACCAAAGCATTCACAGAAAATCCAAACGTCAAAAATCGAACAAAAGAACAATTAATTTCAAAATGGAAAAATTTAAAATCGGCAAGTTTTTTGTTATTTGTGCTTACTGTATACTAAACGAGCTTAAGTAAAATAATGGTCTAAATTGTAAAGGACAGCACATGCCACAATCACAATGGCACATTTTTCTGGCTTGAAGTTCATGCCGGCTAAACTTAAGAATATGGTACTTTTAGAAAAGGAGCAAAACGAATACGGCATGCCAAAATTTTTTTGCCAAACTGGTAGAACATAATAAATTGAAGCGCGGAAAAAAATTTGGTGAAAATCTGAGGCATACTTGCAAAGTTGCAGGCAACTCTCGATTTGAGTGTTGGGTGGGACGATTAAACGGCTCGATCCAAGGACTTACACATTTGTCAGAAATAAATAATATGGGCTGAAATTATGGAAGGAAGCATAGCCGTGAAATAGAAAAAAGAAAAAAGGCGCGGAAATCTGTTCGAAATTTTGAAAACTTAAAAAATTTTCATATTTTTTTGCATGTTTTTTTCGGTTTCACATGATAAGATATACGAAAATCTAAGTTTTTGCTTCTATTATACTTAGGCTTAGGCTTAGTATAACTGAAAAGGTGTTTTAAGCTGCTCAGGTCGAGGTCGTTCCCGCTCAGGTCGATGAATAGATGCTTAGGTCGATGTGTAGATGCTTAGATCGATGTATAGATGCTTAGGTCGATGTATGTATAGATGCTTAGGTCGATGTATAGATGCTTAGGTCGACGTAAATTGGGTATCTGCATGTGATTCTGAATTCAGTTGTTTGAATCATAGGTAGCGCGATAGCGCTACCTATAATATACTTGGCCATCCTTTTTTCTTATATGTTTTTCACAGCGAGTGCGAAATTTGTGTCCCCCCCTCACAGCTATAACGGCACACATCTGAGAGGTGCGGTTTTTTTTAAAAGGTAGATAATAAAAAAACTTAGTGCCCTCATTTTTTTTCTTGTTTACACTCAATACCGAGCGCGTCGTGAGTGTGTAAAGTTTACACCAAAAATTCAAATAATTTGCGGAGGGATAATATTTTTTTAAATGTTTTCCCTAATTAGTAGGTTACGAATCTGGTCTTAAAATTTCTTTACACTCATTGGTTGTTGCACAGGACTGTAAATTAGACGGTTTTTTTACAGTTTTCATGTGGCCAAGCATATCTAACTCAGTTGTACATTCTGTGCAGTCTGAATGGTTTCAAAATATAGACGGTTAAAAAATCTAGGGGAGATTTTTTTTAATTTTGTTTCAGAAGTAATATTCTCGAATTTAGAGGCGGTTTATTGTAAAGAGTCTAAGACAAAAAAATTTTTCCCTGCCATATTCTCCACTTGGCAGACAAAACGTGGTAACTACCCTTAAAATGTGACTCGTCTTAAGCGCTGCACGTCAAAATTTATTTTGGTTTTTTACAATCAATATTGCGTTATTAGTGCAAGTGTAAACTTTACACTGAAAACATTTTTTCCGCCCATAGCGTCGTGGATGATGAATTTGAAAAAAAATGTTTTCCCTAATTAGTAGGTTACGAATCTGGTCTTAAAATTTCTTTACACTCATTGGTTGTTGCACAGGAGTGTAAATTAGATGGTTTTTTACTGTTTTCATGTGCAAGAGTATATCTAACTCAATTTTACATTCTATGCAGTCTGATTGGTTTCAAAAGGTAGACGGTTATAAAATCTAGGAGAAACTTTTTTTATTTTTTTTAAAGTAATATTTTCGAATTTAGAGGCGGTTTATTGTAAAGAGTCTGAGACAAAAAATATTTTTTCCCTGCCATATTCTCCACTTAGTAGAAAGAACGTGGTAACTACCTTTAAAATCTGCCTCGTATTAAGCGCTACACGTCAAAATTTATTTTGTTTCTTTACAATCGATATTGCGTTATTAGTGCAGGTGTAAACTTTACACTGAAAAAATTTTTTCCGCCCAGAGCGTCGTGGATGATAAATTTTTTCTTAAAAATGTTCTCTGTGAGGTCAGAATAACGAATCTGACCTTCAAACTTTTCTACAATTAATACACAGTACCAGGGGTTTAAGCTTTACACTCTAGTGGATGAGTAAAAAAACAGATTTTCTCCAAGATTTCTCTGCCAACTTTTTCGGTTATGAGTTAAGATAATTTAAATAGATAAATATAAAGTAACTTTTAAGGGCTACACGTCGAAGCCAACCGCGTTCAAAAAACGTAATATTGAGTTGTTTATGGGGGTGTAAAGTTCGAAATCTGAGGTGTAAAATAGGCGGAAAAACAGGTTTTTTCGTATTTAATTGGTAAATCATATCATATATTTCGCGGAACATAAGTTTGGCACATGCAAACGTACTACAATCAAAGGGCTACAAACTGGCCCAAACCGAATTTATTTACACTCAATGGGGCGTTCGGTTCAGATTTTTAAAGTTTACAATGTGGTGGACAGTGAAAAATACGTGTTTGTCCATATTTTTGTTCGCCACCCCTTAAAAATTACTTTATTTTTATCCTATTCGACCTCTACCGACTTCTTCACTTCATATTTTTGTTCGCCACCCCTTAGAAAGTACTTTATTTTTATCCTATTCGACCTCTCCCGATTTCTGAACAGAGAAAGTGGAGTGTAAATAAATTTGGTTTGGGCCAATTTGTAGCCCTTTGATTGTAGTACGTTTGTATGTGCCAAACTTATGTTTGTAAACTTTACACTGAAAAAATTTTTTGGGAAAAAAATTCGGTTTGGGTTTTTTCGAAACAGATGAAAAAAAACCGATTGATTGCCCCAGATGTACATTCTTGTGCTCAATTTCCATACGCACGTACACGACCATTAAGCGCAATGCTTAAGTGAGTCGCCCGGGACCACCTTCCCCTAAAAATTATCATATTTTTCATTCCATTCCCACACATATTTTCAATCAAAATCCGGTATAGGAAAATGGGTACTCGGGCTTAATGCGACTTGAGTACGAATTGGTATGTGTGTTATCATATCTTACGTGTGTTAAAAGATCATATGTGTGTGTCTCATATTTGTGCCTGTCTCGTTTGTACATACCTTTACCCAGGGGCGGATTTAGGGTGGGGCGGCCGCCTCCCCCATTGGCCCAAAAAAGTGCGCAAAATTAAGCATTTTTAAGCGATTTTTAGCGATTTTCGGGTTAAAACGGCTAATTTTTCCGCCCAAGTCAGGGTTCCGCCCCCTTAGGGGTACCGCCCCCCCTTAGGAAAATCCTAGATCCGCCACTGCCTTTACCGTAAGCCTTTTGCCCATAGGCCTATTGTCGTATTCATAGATCCTTTTCATCTCTTGGTTCGTGTTGTTACGCCTCTTTTTCCGCATCAGTTAAAACTGCGTGTGAGCGCAGTTTTGACGGCACTTTAAAATTTTACATTTTACAATTAGTTTTTGAGCCTGAGAGCCTCTCCGCCAGCTTCCGCGCTGAGCGTATCTTTTTTCTTTTCGTCGCCGTACGTGAGCAGACTCCGTACGTGCCTTTTTATCTGCTTTGCTGCAGAACTCGTCTGTTAGTTTTCCTGCGTAGTGTGCACGCTTCTTTTCGCCGTACGCTTTGTTTTTTATCATTCGTTTTTGTGCCAATTTGTTGTATGCCTTTGGCAGGGCTTTGTGCCCTTGTTTAATTACATTGTTTGATTTTACCCGATTAGCGTAACACGACGGTCAGCAGCATGTATTCTCCATGCTGTCGCTTTTTAATTGCTTCATAATTTTTCTGTCCAAAAATATTGTAAAAATTAATTATTTAATTAACGATGCTGGGCTCGGTTGAATTTCCGTGCTGTTGAATTCTGTCCTTGTGCTGCACTATACTTAAGAACCCTTAATATTTTCAAGCACCGGAATTCGGTCCAAAACAAGTTAAATAATAATCTTTTTGAGCCCTCAATTAGGTTTCCGGGAAACTTACTTTAATTAGGTACTTAATCTCAAAGGGGTTAAGTAAGTAAGTTTCACTAGGTGCGTGCGTAGAGGGACGGGCTACCTTGAATAGGCCGCGCCGCTTACCCCCGAATCGCCAGCTGGTGATCGATCTCCTAAAAAGGGCGAGAACCCCCGTGTGAGCGCATAAGCTTGAGATTCGGGTTAAGTAAGCGAAGTGAACGTAGCTTGAATCTACGTTAACACATCTGATATTTATTTGTCCTTGGGCCATTGTGGAAACTTAATTTTTTCAAAAATGTTGATCGTAATATCAGAATAACGAATCCGACTGAAATTTTCTTTAAACTCTGTGGTTGTGTAAAGTTTACACTGCCTATTAACTCAACTCTTGTTCTAGAGCCTTGCGGAAGCTTATTTTTTTCAAAATGTTCTACGTAAATTCAGAATTGAGAATCTGACTATTAGTTTTCCGTACACTTAGTAGTTGTGTTAAATTTGCACTAATCATTTGTTGTTGAAATGTAGTTTATACTACAAATTTATTTTACTTCCAAATCTGAGTGTTAGTGTTCCTTACACTTGAAATTTGCGTAAAGTTAATGCTGAAAAACTTTGATCTGTTAAAATCATGTAAGGTTGTCTTGTTTGAGAAGGATAATGCTGATGTTAAGAACAGTATTGCTTTCCGTGTTCTCGGACTGCTGTCATTATAATGGCATGTTACTGTATGTGTTTACTGACTGATGTACTCAAATCATACTAATTAAAAGCGGGGTACTAGCAAAGAAAAATGCTCCGATGGAACAAAAAAGATGAATATACTTGGAATTGTGGATTATTAAGGATGTAAAAGGATGGGACTAGGAAAAATCTACCTAAAGTCGCAAAATCTGCTAAAAATCACACTTTCTCTAAGCAACGCAAAAAATCGAAGTATATTCTGCGGCCAACAGATTAAAATAAATATTTAACCATAAAATGATTGAAAAAGCAGCACATTAGGTACGCAGTAGCTATGGGAAATGATGTTGAGTAAACTAACTGTCTTTCTAAGCCAATTGAATGAATGGTTTAAAACAGTAGGAAACACTTAAGTTGACTTGAAACAGACTAGATGTAGGTACACTAGCATGCCCTTAAGGATTGTGTGCACTAATCAATCGGCCGCTGCTTTGCTTGCTTTAATGCTCAGAACAAAATAAAACAACTTTAAATACAATACCATTAAATTTTCTATCGATCAGGATACGAAGCTAGTCAGCGTTGCTACTTGCTATTAATTTTAAAAAATAAACATTACAGATTTCGTTTATACACTCTTATCTGAAACTTTGAACATTATTTAAAAAAGACACTTTCTAGAGGCTGCAGAATATACTTCGATTTTTTGCGTTGCTTAGAGAAAGTGTGATTTTTAGCAGATTTTGCGACTTTAGGTAGATTTTTCCTAGTCCCATCCTTTTACATCCTTAATAATCCACAATTCCAAGTATATTCATCTTTTTTGTTCCATCGGAGCATTTTTCTTTGCTAGTCTTTAAATACTTAGGTCGAGAAGATGCTTGCTTAGGTCGAGAAGAGGCTACTTAACGATACCCATAGCTTTTGTAATATTTATCATAGACGGATGAAATTTTTCTTCCGCGCTTTCTTTCAACATGTTTTGAATACTGAGCAAAAAAATCCGCTCTTCTGAAGTTTATTTTTTAGTATTTTGAAAGTACCATATTTTTAAGTTACTCCGTTCATGCCTTTCGACAAACATGGAAAGCAACGTATCCAAATTCCAAAACAACTTTCAATTGCTATCCTGGTAGATGACTGTGAAAAGTTGTAACGCTGCAGGGCAGCACTTTGTGGATTTGTCAGAGGGGTCATTAGGTAACGAAGACAAGGATAACTACGATCGCCAAGCAGGTGTAGATTTCCATTTAGCTGTTGAATTTTAGCCGTTATTCGTTGAAAATCCTGGAATCGTGTGTACTATGGTGATTCTGTGGCTGATATTGAATTCAGCAATATTCCAACCTCGTCCAATTTTTCTTATGCGCAGTTGTGAAAATAAATTTGTTTGAAAAGTGATTGTTTTCATGTTCTAAATAAACTACTATTTGCAAATAAGGCGGCACCGGATTATTTCTACGAGTAGGGCACACGAGATGATTCTGTAACAAATTTATCAATTCGTGAAGTGTTTCTTTCCTTAAACTGTAGCGAATTCTAAATTCTTCCTCGTTAAAAGCCATGAAGCGGTTATGACGTTCCCGTACTTGTCGCTGATTTGACCCTGGTAATTATGTTCGATTTCGTCTGATCTATCAATGTCTTCAAAAAATTCTAGCAACTCCATAACCAAACTTTACTGCAAAAGCACGACACAATTAACTTTCAAACTGCTAAATCGATCTTTAAACCTGCACCCAGCAGATTTAAAAGCTGGATTTAAAGGGGGCGATTTTTAAATCGACTTAAGCTAAATCGCCTTTGTGAATACGATTTAACAACTTAAATCGATTTACTGCTCATTTTAAATCAGTTTAACGCTAAATCGCCTTTGTGAATACGGGCCTTAGGTCTTAACTATGAACGAAATAAATTCTTAATGTGAAAGATCTCTAAGTATAAAATTATATACAACTAACTAACTACAGTAAGTACAGTAAGAAGCTTAATGTATGATAATCATTATAACTTGCTGTTTAAGTTTTGAAAATTCTCCTGAATTCTTCCAGATTTTCAGGATTCCACTGAATTCTCCTGACATTTTAAAATTCTCCTGCATTCTCCTGCATGTTTACAACTTCTCCTGAAATTTCTCCTGAAAAGCCCATTCTCCTGCTCCTGCTCCTGAAAATTTTAGATTCTCCTGAATTCAGGAGAATTCTCCTGCATCTGGCAACCCTGATCAACATTTAAGCCAGTTACTCATAGTCTGTTTCACACAAGTTCGTCCAAAAATTTCAAAAGTAACTTCGACAATAAGCTGACTGATTGCGATTATAATATTAATCTGATATATAATTATCGTAATCCTCGGCTTACATGTCGATAAAAATTCTAAGAATTTATGCACGAAGTTATGTGAAACAGACTATTGGTCATTTTTGCAAGCCCAAAGCCCACTAATTGACCCCTCCCAGACCGGCTGAGTCATTAGGCCAGCCGTGCTGTGTAGTCAAGTACGCTGCCATTCATGCACATGGGGGTTCGGAAGTTAACACCAGGCATGCACGTGGGGGTGAGTTGGGGGGTTCAGGCCTGCAGAATAGGAAAATGTGAAATTGTCTCGGAAAAATTAGGCAAAATAGACGCCAAAAAACGATTGAAAATCGTCGCGAAGAGTGCCTAAAATTGACCAGAAACTGAGTAATAACGTAGTTTTAACGATCTTTCCGCACTTATACCACTTTTTGAGGTCATTTTGACCCCAAATAAGCTCGATTCGTGACCCATCCACACCGGCTGAACCCCTCTAGATCGGTCATGCTGTGAATGTATGGTCCAGACTCCATCCTGGAATGGAAACTGTGAAACATTTAAGAAAGTAAGGCAAAATGAAGGTCAAAAATATATAAAAATTGAAAAATTTCTTCAAAATTGCTTTACGTCGACAAGAAACTGCACGATTACGTAGATTTGACGTATCTTAACACTTATACACCAGTTTTTGAGGTCGTTTTGGCCTAAAAAAATTCTATTTTAGACCCCTCCCCCAGATCGGCTGTGCTGTGTGGACACGCAAACCAATAGATGTGTGATATAAAACACAATCTTCAGATTTCTTAAAGTTGTTTCAGAAAGCGACAATTCGGCCGAGCTTTCAGACAAGAATGCCGCACAAAAAGCAGATCCGAACTGCAACGATATCTTAACGCAATCGTTAACCTCAAGCGCAGGCAGATTGACTCCAGAACCGCATACGATTTAATTGTATTTAACCATATGCCAATGATAGCGCCGGAGGCGCATTTCGGATGTGCGTTTATGCCTTATCATCGAGAAATATTAAGACAGTGAGTCGGTAATTATGGCAACAATTTTTTCGCCCAGTGAATGAATTATTGAAATATAGTTTTATTTTGCGGATGTTCTCCTTAGTCAGCCATGGACGCGGGGGGGGGGTTCGGCGAGACCCAGAATGGAAAAATGAAGAAATTTAGGGAGAAATGTGTGCAGAGGCGTAGCCAGGATTTTGAATCCGGGGAGGGGCACCATGGAAATTTTTAAGACTACTTTTGCATTCAATGCTATGATATGGTACAGTAAAACGAAATGAATAGTAAAACTGAGTTTTTCCACCTTCAGTGTAGCCTAGCCATTTTATGGGTTTCTGGCAATCAAAAAATCAAAACGTTTAAAGCGACGCGAAGCGCCGAAAATTTTTGATATTTTTAATTTACGGCCTCTTCATTGACAAACAGTTCGAATGTTATAAGTGGCTCAAAACACCAAGAAATTTAGCCAATTTTCACCGCCTTTAACATTTTGTATTTCTGCGAATACTGATAGTCTGACGGAGCGGAAAATTAACAAATTTGCACAAAACAATTTTGACATAATGCTATAAGTTCAGGCTTCTAATAGGTAGAATGCAAATCACTAACTTATTATGAAGCACTAGAATTTCATGCATACGAGATTTTGCGGCTAGAGGGGGTCTAGGGTGGCGCGCTCAAGCGCCTCCAGCGGGGTCCGGGGCAGAGTCCCGGAAAATTTTTGTAAAAGAAGCACTTTAATGTTAAATCATAAAGCTAAAATTTTTGCGAAATCGGCCAAATCTTGGTTCTGGATTAAGCCCAAAAGCAGTTGAACATTGCTACATTGCCCCAAATTCTGAGCTAAAATGCGCTTTTCGACCTCTGCTAAGTATCTAAGTATACAGTGCAGCAATGTGTCGCTGCCAATAAGATAGATAGCTGTACATATCAATAAAAAATTTTTTTAAGCGTTCCAGGCCCGTTTGCGGCCTTCCTATTAACGAAATGTAGTTCAGAAAACAGAAAATGCGCAAAAACAATCTGGCCATTGCTTTTATAGGATTATGTGTCCTCTAAAAAGAAAGACAAACAATAAAGAGGAAATATGAAACGGTACGCAATCATTTTTGCACTTTTACTAGGCACCAGCGAAATCAACAAAATTTCTGCAAAATTTCGGGGGGAGCATGCGCCCTCTGTGCCCCTTGGCTTGGCCCTTGAATGTGTGGACTGAAACCATAGCTAAAAAATAAGTGAATATCAAATTTTATCTGCAAAAATCCTCGAAATAAACCAAAAACTGTGAATTTATACAGTTTCAATGTTATTTAGGATTAACACTTGTCGATTTTACTACAAAAGGTTATTTGGAATGATTTTCATAATGTGTTATAAAACACGGGCAATGCTAAAAATGCAGAATGTTTACTTTTATGAAGTGGTAAAAGAATGTAGAGTGTAGAATGTTGACTTTAATGTAGAATGTTAAAAATGTGGAAAGTTGACTTTTATGAAGTGGTAAAAACTTTTATTTTTCGTTGACTTTTATGAAGTTATAAAAGAGAGATCTGCAATTTGGCTGTGTGTCTGGATAACGTAATTTAAGTCCCCCACTCGGCATCTGTGTCATTCATTGTGCAGCTATGCTAAATCTCAATCTTAAACTCTTTTTTTACTCTTTTAAGTCTGTTCTATTCTTTCTAAGGATCCAACTTCACCAATTTAGTAATTTTAATAATCTAAAATGCATATTCTAACGAGGGAGCAAAAAAATTCAGACTCATTTCTGAAATTGAAAAAAATTGAAAATGTTTTAAAGTAAATAACATGAAATTATATTGTAGGGTTAGGAAAAGATGGGAAAGTAAAGAAGCGAACTTATATGAGGAAGCAAATGGGATTATGCTTGTTATTGAAGTAAAGTATTGAAGCGAGCGAGGAAAACAATGATATAGGGAGTGAAGTATTCGGACAAAGTTAAATATGCGACTTGAAAATTTAATGAAAAGTTTGTTTCGAATAAGTGAATCTGGAGTAAACAGAAAAAGACAAATTTTGTTTCATGATTCGTTTTATTTCTAGAAAAAATGGTCATCGATCGCGAACAGGCTACATAAGTGGTTTTAAATCGCGCAACAGCCACAGTATTTTTACGATTAGAAGGCATCATGACAAAATTTCTTCATGCGAAACATCAAATGGAGCTCGGCCAATGCAACTTCTTAGTCAACCTTAAATTTCTCTGTAATCAGTAAAGGGGCATTGTTTGGAATAGAACTGAAAAGGTTTCAATCTCCAGAAAGGTTTTCACCTACAGAAATTTTTACACTCTCCAGTGATTGTTGATTTTCTGAAACAAATTCGTAGATAAGGGCTTTTTGGGCGTTTTTGGCGATATTTGGCTTAAAAGTCTAAATTTAGGCACTTCACGCTACATATTATTTTTTGACTTTATTTTGTTCAATTTACTCGATTTTTTTTGAATGTTCCAAAAAATAGCATCGTCTAGGACGCCAAAAATTTAGTTGTTGACGCATATTCATCGTTATAAAGCCCGAGAAAGGCATTTCAGAAAAAAATTTTGGTTCTACCCCGAAATTATTATGCTGCGCATTCCTGGTATAACCTATTTTATTTTGGCATTGAGCGCCTTTTTTAAAATTGAGGTTCGAAGCTGGCCTTAGAGGAGAAGATGGCGGGATGTCTTTGTGCTATTGGGATTCTAGACTGGACCGCGAATTGCCAAACCCAGCCGACTCGGTCATTTGGTCGCCCACAATGTTTGGCAACGGGGACGGTTACGTGGTGACCGGTACTTTCGCCAACTGGCCCACCATGGCCACCGTACCGGGAGCGGATCAATTTCAGCTATTTCGCAGCGTTAACATGGCTCCCTCGGCCGAATTGTACGGCTATTCTGACATTGGTAGATTTTTGCAAGTGGCAAACTTCGAAAACTGCTGCTGCTTTTGCATAAGTAATTATACAGGGTGGCCCGAAAAGGCTACATTCCGATTTAACGGGCTATAACTTATGGTGATACGAACATTAAACTTTAAAGTGGGCTGTATAAGATGAACGAAAATGTCTTCTTTCAACCTGAGTAAAAAAATTGTGGGCCTGCTGTCAGCGGCTTGGTCCCTTTGATATTGTGTAAACGCCAAAAGATCCCCGTTTCGACGATATATTGAAGTCTTGTTCTCCGTAGAACGCGTGCATGCACTGAGGTTGCGAAAAATGTGGTAATTAAATTTTTGACTGCATACATTGTCCATAAATGATACCTATACGCAGTGATTTGATACAATGCAGAAACTCTGGGCTTTGAACAAAGTAAATGTGAGGTGTAAACCAATCGCCATAGCGCATGAACCGTTGGCAACTGGCCAAAATATTTAAGCACTTCAAACATAAAACTGTTATCTATCCAAAGCAGCTGGACCTAAAATCTTACGTCAATATTTGCATAACTCATGATGTAATATCCGGGTTAAGAGTTTTGAGTTTTTCAACTTTTTTTTCTGAGCCGTTACGCGTCGGTTATTGCATCGTTTATGAAGCTTAATAAAAATGGGCTGTATGTGTTTTTCTGTATTGTAATTATAGAAAAATTTTGGAATCTTCTTGATCTTGCGGAGATGGAGATAAGGTTTAGGAAGTTTGCATTCACCCTCCGTCCCGTTCAGAAATTTTTTTATCGCGTCGGAATCCGTTAATTTTCAAAAAATCTGAAAAAGTTGTTAAAAAGTGCTGTTTTGCTGTTTTGGCGTGTTTAGCTTCCCGTTTGCTCAAAAGTGTCAAAAATTTCGGCTCTCCGTACCATAAACTTATTTCTAGACTAATAGCTTTAAATTTAATCGATTTTTCCTGATTTTTTTTGATTTTTTCTGCTGGAAGTCTTCTACGGACGCACAAAAATTAGTGCAAAAAACGGCGCACAGCGCTGGAAAAATCTGAAAAATCACAATAAATCACGGCTAGAATAATCAAAAAATAAATATGATTCCCTATTGCGCTTAACTAGTTTTTTGACGATGGGGCCCCGCCCTTCTTTAAATCCGCCCTTGGCAAAGCAGAGCAGACTGAGTGTCATGCATTTTCACCGCTGCATGAGCGTTAACTTTGCCGGCCTATTATGCTAGGCTTAATTTTGTCAGCGATTAGTTGTTTGCCCTTTGATGACCATGGGCCCGGTTCCAACAAATCTTAAAAAGTCTGACAAGTTTGAAAAGTAGTAGTCCGACAAGTATTCGGGTTCCACCAAAAACTTGTCGGACAAAGACTTGTTACTTATCAAAACTAGTAGAAAAATTGGATCTAGTATACAATTTACTCCCTCCAGCGTTTTTAGCCGATCCATATAAGCTACAGTAACCAAACTTTACAAGAAGATAGCCATAAGCCTATTGTACTAATCTGTCATAATTGATAACTTACGGTGTAAACTTACTGCTTTACACTCACAGTTTACAACGTACTAACGGCATCTAAAAATTGTAAACGATTCGGTGGGTTTCAAACAAAGCAGTTTTTTGTTACTCAATCAACATCCTACATTAAAAAAAGTAAGTTTAAAAAAAGTACGTTTAAAGTGAGTTTAAAGTAAAGTAAAGAAAGTTTTTTTTAAAATTTTTTTGAAGCAGTAAGTTTACACCGTAAGATAATCAATTTTGCCAGATTAGTACAATAGGCTTACAACTATCTCCTTGTAAAGTTTGGTTATTGTAGCTTATATGGATCGGCTAATAAACGCTGGAGGGTAAATTGTATACAAGATCGGAAAAAGTTGCTCTGACAAGTAAAATTGGCGCTTGTACAGAATAGTGACTGCTGTTGTGCAAAGTATAGTCGCAACAGTTATTGATTTTTTCAAACTTCTTGATTTTTTTCAGGCCTAGGCTTAGATTAATATGGGTGGTAGTACTCCCGCCTAAGTCAGTATCACTCCTGCTTAGTCGAGATATTGGCATTAGTTTGTCTGACCGTTAAATTTACTATAGTCTCTTCCATTCCAAATTACCCATTTTTGCTTCACAGCTTATAACTGTAGCAGAATGTTTTACGGGCTATAGTCAGTTTCATTTAACTTTGAGGTTTTTGAAAAAATTCAAAGTGGCTACAAAAATGCTTTAAACTAATGCGATAAAGTGATATTCTGCAGTATAATGAGTTACAGGTAGACGTTTCTTATCTTTAAGCCTCTTTACTGTATCAAAATTTGAAACCACTTTTGTAGCCCGATTTATGCGGATTAATTTCAAGAGAAAACCTCATACTAAAATGAAGCAGACCATAGGTAGCTGCGGCAGTCTGTTAGCTGCACCACATTTTAAACAAAGCACATGAAACATGAATAATAAGAGTTTAAAGCAACCAGCCGCTATGAGAGCATAACTGAAGATGCCAGCTGTGCAGTGAAACTCTGTTACACGTACAAGACTTGAGCTAAAATTATGCCATTTGAATTGAACAGAAGCGGTCCCACTGAATGACAGGTAAAAATTTATTCGTCAAGACTATAGCCCGTTTCATTGAGCTTTGAGGTTTTTAAAAAAAATTTAATTGCCTAAAAAAGTGTTTTAAACCAATGCTGCAGTTTCTATATTCTATAGTATATCGAGTTGTAGTAAGACGTTTGCTATCATCAAATCGTATTAGTGTATCAAAATTTTAGACCCTTTTTGAGACCTTTTGAACTATTTCCCCGCCAAAATTTTTTAGCCGATCCATAATAGCTGCAGTAACGAAACTTTACACACAACTAGCTTATGACTTCTCGTCTTTACATCTGCAAAATAATATAATATAATATATAAAATAATATATACAAAATAATACATACTGCATCTCCATTTCGTCTTTCAAAAAACGGTGGTGGGGAAATTGTTCAAAAGTTTCCTTTTTTGTAACATAATCTATGGGGATAAACCGCAAAGCTTAATGAAACATACTATAGTGAAATCGTGACAAATCGAAATTAGGCTAGTCTTCTGTCTTGACTAGCGTTGTTTTGCTGTTTTTGTACGAAAAAGATGTAGATTTATGATCAATTCAGCATTTATGATGCGAAAATCATCTTTATGCGAGGAAAAGTTCTAAAATCCCATAATCAACGCTCTTTCACAAAATTGTTTTCACCTTTTTCATAGTAACTAGTGATTTTTACCTTTTCCAGTCATTCGTAATTAGTTGCAAAATTGCCTGAAATTCATAATGAAATAAGTAAAACGAAAGTTTATGGTCTTAGGCACTGATTATAAACGAACTAAAATTGAGATAATGTAAGTGCGGTGCACGTACACGCTCATCGAACTCTTGCGCTTTCCCGTCAGCATGTTTCGCTGTTCGGATGTGTAAGCCATTTATAGCTTTTGTGCATTCCTTTGCGATTTAACCCGTCGAGATGACGTTTCATCTCCGGATTGGATAGCGCAATTTTTTAGGAAATTGAGCACTGGTTCGGCTCGCGTAAGCGACCGAACACTGCGCAGTGGCGGATTTCGGACCTGCCCACTTTTTAGGCTTCTCAATCACATTGTAGGTCTCAATTACAATAAGCGGGAACATTGCCTTATTTCGCCTAGGGGGATAAATGTAATTTAGACAGGTTATGGTACATTGACGCAATACGTATATCTCGTGCATCATGTACGCTTATTAGTGTAGCAGAGGTGCTACTACACAATTTGAAATTGATACTTTGAAGTTAAACCCGTGAGGTTAATGTTAGATTGTTTCTCAATCATATTGAATATTAGCGCAGAAAGTGAGCAAGAGCCCGACTAGTCGGTTAGTAGTACACACACGCGATACAGAGCGGAAGATACGGGAAACCGGTGCGGGTAAAATTTTGCTCACGTAACGGAAGGTATACAGCGCCGCCCGTTACATTAGGAAGATTTACTTGTCGGACGAGCGTTTAATTTTGACAAGAACTTGTCCAAAATTACTTGTTTTGACAAATAAGTGATGAGACCCTACTTTTTACGACTTGTCATTGCAAGACCTTTAACAAATCACTATCACTTGTCACTGGTCATTTTTGGTATTACCGGGTCCTGGCATCTCCGCAGCTTTGCGTTTAGTGTGTTGTGATGACGGAAAAGATGAATTTATATATATTTTCTGCAATTTGGGCTTGCTTTTCAGATCCTACGATGGAAGTTTTGCACGGAGGTGTGCACGACTTTGTTGGCGGTCACATGGCATACTTAATTTCGGCACCAAACGACCCGATTTTCTTCTCGCTCCACGCCTTCATCGATTATGCTTGGGAACTTTGGCGGGAAAGACAGCAGAACTTGGACCAAAGACAGACCGACTATCCGTCTAATGAAAGGTCGTGTGGCCCACAGTACAACGGGGATGCTCCTATGTTGCCATTCGGTATACGCAACATTGTAAGTTTCTCGCTTGGACTTTGGGGTTTGAGGCATTTTCGGACCCTCATAATTCAGCCCACACCCCGAGAATTGTTGTATTTTCGGAAATTCCGAATTTTAGGTGCCGATATAGAGATGAATGAGAAGCATAAAAACATGGCGTTTTTGACTTTAACCATCACGATTTTAGCATCCCCCGCAGATCCCTCGGTATATAGACGTTGTCCGTGCATGTCAGGCACATTTTCAGCGTCATCTGCCACCACTGTGTGCTTAAATTTTAAAAATACGTCGATAAAATAAGTATGATTTGTAGAAACTTCGAGATACATTTTTTCTCAATAAAGTTACGCTATGAACCAGGAATGATATATTTTACTTTTATCGTTTTTACACCAGAGGTCTAGAGATTTTATAGCGACATGATGCACGCCAAAACTAAAACTAACTCTTAGTAGAGATTCTTGATCACAAAATACATATTGCCTTCGAAAAAGTCGCGCGAATTCTGAAAAGGAGATTTCTATAATGAATCTTCCTCTAAATCCGTTCTAGGTTCTGCGAAGGTGGCAGGAATGTACAAGGAACCCGTGATTCTATCGGCGGAATAATTTCATAAGGCTAAGCCAGCAGCGGGGTGAAATTTTTTTATATTCGAGCAAACTTCAAAACTCTTCAATCTTTTGGAATCAAAGCTGAGTTTGGCTCATTCGGAAGTCCGGAAGATTTAAGGGGACTAAAATTTGGAGTCAGATATATCAACAAATACGGGACGAAAAAATGGAAAATTTTAAAACAAATCAAAAAATTAAATTTGATATATTCATATTCAGACATTCTGTATACTAAAATGACCACATAAACGATTTTTCGTTATGTATCGTATACAAACACAACCCCACTAGAAAATTGCCTAACGTGCTTTTACTCGATCCTGGTACATTACCACAAAAAAATGATTCTGCATGGTGCGACAGAAAATTTCGACGTATTACCATGCCTAGGTACCTACACAAACCTGGGCTGTTTGGAAGAAAAGAATGTACTAAAACAATGAATTTGGCTCGAAGCGCCCAAAAATTTTGGACTATTAGGTCAAATGTGTGCTAAAATCTGTTATGGCGGCAATCTTTCAAATGCGCTTCGAGAATTTTCTTTTTTATCATTTGGTACCCTTGCGAGACATATGCTTCCAAAATTTTAGGAGGAATAGTCCCCGTGTCCCCCAAAGCTACGTGCCTGAGGAAAGGAAGTGTAGGGGAGGTATCAGACATACATAGCATGGGCATTCTATAAGGAATTTAAAAAAATTATGAAGTGCTTTTTTCGACTTCAAAAACGATAAATACGCGTGGAAAACTTAAATTTTGGCATTTCTGACCATGATCTACCTTTCTAAAACGTACAAATATAAAAAAATTTAAAAAATATCAAAAATTTGAACACAATATAGTAAAAAATCGTATGGCTCCAAGCGCCTGAGATTTGACACGTTTTAGCAAGCCAATAAGTAAAACGAACAAAAAAGTGCCTTTCTAATGAATTTTTGGAAAACCGCAAATTCTGGGGGAATGAAATCCTTTCTGGGGTTCTAAAAATTCACAAGATCATGTGAGGTGGGCAGGCTGCCCTTCTGAATCTGGTTAAGGCTAAAATTTTGAAATCAGGCTTGTAGACGGGCATAAATGATGGTTTTTTTTTTGAGCGCGAAGAGCTCTACATCTGGAAAAGATAAATTATTTTGAAAAACTTAAAAAACACACTTTATTTTAATTATATTCAAAAGATTTGTTGCAAAAAATTGTCACACAAAATGATTTCTAAACATTTGACCCCGATGAGAAATTGTTTGTATTTTTTGTACCCAGGATATTGCGAAGGAATGAAATAAAAATTCTGTGCAACGCCTCCAGAAAATTTTTGACACAATCATCATGTCTAACATAAACTTGGGCTGTTAGAAGGCAAAACTTATACAAAAGGATTAAATCTGGCGCGAAGCGTCCGAAAATTTTGGGCTTAGTTCAAAAGTGTGCTAGAATCCATTCTGGCAGTCTTTCAAATGCGTTTGAAGAATTTTCAACTTCTTCACTTTAGAGGGCCCTTGCAAAAATATTCGTATTCCCAAAATTCCGCGGATTAGCCCCCTTAAGGGACTAGTCCCCCTACACCCCACAGCTGAGTGCCTGAAGGTGGCTGGGACAAGATAGTGTAGGTAGGTTTGAATATAATTGGTTTTAGCTTTGTTATCTTCAAAAGGCAAATTATGAATAATGACGGTATTTTAGGATGGTCTCAGTAATTCGTACCTTCAATCCTACTCGTACGCTGCGTCGCCAACTTGCGAAAATGGAGCGTGTGGTGGCGATTTTCTCTTTTGCAATACCGCCACGGGGCGTTGTATGTCAAAAGTGAGAGCCGGCGGCGTTTGCACCGGCCTGGAACAATTCGACTCGTGCTTCGACTCGATATGCGTTCAGGGCCGGTGTCAGGGGGCAATGGGCGACGAGCTGTCCCAAAAATCGGGAGTTGATTTAAATGAGCTGGACGACAGTTTGATGCAGGATGATGAAAAAGGCGTCGAGCAGGTTTGTTCAGTTACATTAATTTACTCTTCCGCAGGTGGTGCAACCAGTGGCGGATCTAGGATTTTCTTAAGGGGTGCGGTACCCCAACTTTTTCAAAAAGAGTCAAAAAATGACCAAAATTCGCACTTCGCGTGCGAAATATCGTTTTTTATGCGTTTTACATTGTCTACTTTTATTTTAAATTACTTTTAACACAGAATTTTTTCTAACTATTTTGAAATTTCAGACAATTTTGTGAAGAAAATCATTAAATTTCTTTAACTCAAATCCAGCGCGGAGTGCCGGAAAATTTGAGAAAATTAGGCAGAAGGTTGTTTAGAAGCTTTATTCACCCCACTTTTCCTGTATTTTGATGTGGAACGACGAAAATTTTCAAAAATTATGCTTGAAAATAGAAAAAATCCATGCTTAAATAGCTGTTTCTGCTGTTTAAATTGTTTTAAAACGTATTTTATGAGCAAAAATGACTTCAAGGTTGCCAAGAAAGTAAATAAAGGTCATTATTAGGTATTATTCCGGAAAATTTGAGGAATTATGATCACTGACGGATAAAAATCATTGCAAATCACGTATCCTTTCTTCATCTCGCCAAATATTTTGGGCCGATGAGGGGCGGCCGCCCTCCCCCGCCCCCTTTAATCAGCCCCTGGATGCAACCGTAATAAAAATGCGACACTTCTGCAGAATAGTATCTATTATGTCGACGTCATCAGCATTGATGAGGATGTAACATTGTATTAGTCCTATTTCTTGTAATATAATGGCAGTATCATCGAACGGTCAGCGATGCGCAAGAAATTAATGTCACAATTAACCAAACCAAAGCCTTAGTATAATAAATGAAACAAATTCGTTTAACAACGTACTATTCTGGAGAAGTGCCTAATATTCTCTTTGCAACCAATTGTTTATCATTTGTAAAATTTTATACTTCGTATTCATTTAGTTAGTCTCGTAATAGTCTAGTTAACATCAGCTCACGCAGGTTAGTGATATTAGCGCCAGAATATTGCACAAAAAGCGAACATTAGGTTGTTTCGAATATCGTTTAAAACGTCAAATAAGTCCTCTTCTATCGCTTAAGTGATCAGGGCCCAGTATTACTAAGGTGACTTAAGTCAACAATATGACTCAAGTTCGAGATGAAATCTTAATTTGGAACTTATCGGTCTGACTAACGTCTGAGACTTAGTTTTTTGAGATGCAACTTAAGTCTAGGACTTAGGTTTATGTCATAAGTTGCAGCTTGAGTAGCGCAGGTATAACGAAAGTTAAGCAAAAGCCTAAGCTACATCTTAATATCAATGGCGCCGCCGTTTTGGCGCCACATTCTTTGTAACATTATTAATTATTTGCATTTAATTTATTATTAAAGTATAATACAGATTCAGAAAGCCCATTCAATTCTCTACGTAATGGTATAAATTACTTTAAGAATATCTTTGAATTTAGTGAGATGATAACATATTTCTAAAAATAACTGGATTTTCTACAGTTTTTTAGTCGTACACAAATGATTACTCATCGAATCGAAAAGAACAATATGCTATTTTGTAGCTTGTAGAACCTGTTTTCTGAATATATAACTTATTTTAAAATTGCTTCAAAATAATTTAATTAGAATGATTTATAAGTTGCTGGCACCAACACGTCGTAGACCGTACGATTTATAAGCGCAAAAGCATACTGTGACCCCAATAAGATTTGGATTTGGCTTATATTAGTTTTGGTTGGCGAATTGAGTCTGCACTCGGGAGATGTCTAACCAGCGTACGAACGGAACTTAAACTTTTACTTGACCTATATCTTGTTTAAACTCGTGTTGTTGCAAAAATTAAAGAATTTAAAATTTATTATTTCTATTTTTAAATTTATTCATCTCATTTTTTACAAAAGAATAGTTCTGGATAACGGGCGTTTTTTAATAGAAAGCTTAAAATAAAATGTTGCGAAATTTCGAGAGCTTTTAATACAAACAGAATCCGCTTACTGAACAATGGTATTGATTAATTAATTCATTGTGCCTGACCGAAAACGTGTTACAATATTAAAAAGCCTGAGGAGTATAATAAATAGTAGCTTAAAATGTTTGCAGCAGCGTCAAATTCATGTTAAATTTCATCTAAACTACCATCATGAAGGCTCAATTTCAACTTTTACTTCGCTAGTTATGATAAAGTCAAAGAGCGGAAATACATTCAAAAACGTCAAAATCAGAAATTTTTCGTTATTCTCCCGTTATTTTTCTCTTTAAATATGTCGCCGTCGGAAGGATCCTTGTCTAAAACGCAATAAGGCCTAAATTCAGAGATCCGGAAATTATTTAATGTAAAAAAAGAAATGAAATTCTGGGGGTTGGTTAAATTTTAAAGTGCCTCTCGGGCTAAAAAAGAATGAATACGCGTCAAAAACATAATTTTTCAACGTTTCCTGCGATATTCTACATATTTAGTGCGCAAAAACGTGAGAAAATTTCGAAAAATTACAGACAAATTAGAGCAAATTGAATTGGATGAAGTCAAAAAACGAGTATCCAAAAGATTTTACATTTTAGAGCAAACAGATGGCTAAAATGCTGAAAATAGTATCTTTTCTTCGATTGAAAAACCGCGTATAAGGGAGGATGGGCGAAAACCTTTTCTAGGCGAAGAATCCCTCCGATCACGAAAGTCTAGACCGATAGCGAAATCTGTCGGGCCGGTTTAGGAAGGATAAAAGTCACCAAACCTCAGTGTTATGCATGGTCGTACACAAAAATGATAGTCGTAGTATTGTTCTTATGCAACTCGTATTATGTAAATTATACTCTTTTTCACGAAACCTTGTGCATGGAAATCAATTTTCGGCGATCTAATGAGCAGCTATAAACTTGGTTTCTAGCTGCAATACAATTTGGTATAGTAGAACTTTATGTACTTATCAATTGCTGGGACCTTTTGAACAATTTCCCCGTCACCGTTTTTTGAGAGACGAAATGAAGATACAGTAATCAAATTTAAGGTATGAATAAACAACCTTTAGTGAGTTCTGCACAAAAAATAAGCTAGTTGTATGTAACGCTAGTTGTATGTAAAGTTCCGTTACTGCAGCTATTAAGGATCGGCTAAAAAACGGTGGCGGGAAAATTGTTCAAAAGGTCCAATAGCTGTTGGTACACATTTTATCATAATTGCTGCCCCAGTTTACACCACTTTTATAATCGTCTAAGTCGGCTTCAGAATTGTGATTCATGCACAAGGTATCGTGAAACAGACTGTAGGTTAATTATCACATTTTCCTGTTGTTATTATTATTATTATTTCTTATTTTCTATTTCTATTTTCCTATTTTTCTATTTATCATGTTTTTTCTTTCAGGCTGTGAGAGACAAAAGTGCCAAAGTGCCAAAGCTAACATGATTTAGGGAGAATATTGCGTCTTTGTCACCGAGTTCACTCCGTCATTTGGGATTGTTTTGTTTTATTACTGCCTTCTAATTCTATGTTCAGAATTTTAATTGTCCTTTATTAACCTATACTAGATTTATGTTATAAATAAATTTTTCTTATTCCGGAAGTATTTCCCACGTAGCTTGCTGAGTAGGGTGAACAGCTTATATTAACTTAGGTAAGAGGGGTTTGGCTAGACTTCCCAAAATCTAAAAGAACTCCCCAAGGTCCAGAAAGTCCTAAAATTTGAAGTAAACATTTTTTCGTTCTTTTCCACATTTTTTAATGCCAATGCTTGATTAGATGCATCAAAAAATATTTTGATTCCTGCAATCAGTTTAAGCGTCACTGTATGAGGACAAAACAGATTTTTCTGTGAAAATGAGGCAAACTACGGACAAAAATTACACATTTCTCGCAATTATGCTAAAAATCGACCAGAAACTGTTAATTGAGGCTATTTTTAATGCTTTGCTGACTTTTTGAGGTCATCTCATAAAAGCTGATATTGCAGGTCTAAAATAATATGTTCGAAACATTTTTACTTAAGTGACTTTTTTGAACTTTTAATATATTGGCGGCCCTCATTAATAAATGAAATTGCAGTCGTTGATTAAGTGTCAGTTTTTGCTTTTTTATCACTAGGTTTGTTTGTAGATCATGCCACGGATACGAAAATCTCATTCACAAACGTTAAGAAATGCGCTTTATGTTTCAATATGTTTTTAGGGGGAAAGTTATGATAATTATGTCGGTTTTAATTCTGTTGTGCAATAATACTGAGATATTCTAACAAAAATTCAATGAATCAATCTGCTTTTTTGAATGCGTACCTTACTTTTGATTAATTATTGATATTTTTTGTTTCTCTTGTGCGCAGCGGTTTTTCCTAGTATTGATTCTTCAAAGGTAGCTTTCGTTTTCATTAGAATTAATTTTTTGCTTTAATTGATCTTTACAACTCATAAGATAAAGATCAATGAGTAAACTTGCCTTGCAATGCTCTATCCGACCTGCTAATATATGCATGTTAGTGCAATTGTGCTTCTCGAGCGTACCTCTTGTGACATAACTACTTGCCTGACATGCATTTGGAGAGTTTTGGAACCTAGACCTTCGAGAAATATACAAGAAATACTTTTTGAGAGAAATAAAACAAAATTAACGCCGGAAAAATTAAAAAGTAAAACTTTTTTGCGAACGTATCTAATTGACCAGAAAGTATGAATTGGGGTAGTCTTTACTCTATATGGTTTAAATCAGCATTTAAGGTCATTTTGTTTCAGAATGCTCAAGGCTTAATCCGCATATCCCCAACTATATAACACTGTGCAGTGCACTTAAAGCCGTCTCACACATAAGCAGCAGTCGAATTCTAGGGGTCTAAATGGTATAAAACTTGCAAAATGTCAAAAAGACATGCCAAACATTCAATTATGGGGAGCACATATTTCGGGAGTCCGCCAAATCCTCGGGGGTCCAAGCCCTACCCTACCTTCCTCTCCCACGACCATATATGGACGTGTCCTAAAAGCACTCGGTGCACTTCAAACAATATAAGTGTCTCCGATCAGTTCAAGATACCGAGACCTCTTAGTAATTGTGCATATGTGTTGGCTATGAAATATTCAATCACCATCTAGTCGATCAATAATTTTCAATCTGCATAATTTGTGAAATTACAATAATTATCACCACATTGAAATATGTCACAAAATTCATTGAAGCAGACTCAAAGCGCGCTTATAGTCGTAATCACACGGAGGGAAGCTGTAAGTTTTCAATTTTAACAAGATCAAACAAATCACGTTATAAGCAAGCCAAACCATTAGTCTGGCCAGATTAGCTCAAACTATTGCAAATATTATAAATACCTTCATTCCTAAGATAATTTTTATTATTCTGTCAAACAATTCTTTTTTCTCCTTCACGGCCCGGTTCCGCCAAACCCTGACAAGTCTGACAAGTACTAGTCCGACAAATAATCGGGTTCCACCAAAACCTTGTCGGACTAGGAGTTGTCACTTGTCAAAACTAATAAAAAAATACGTTTTGACAAGTAAAATTGACTAATATACTAGTAAGCCCTTCCACCAAATGACAAGTAAACAATTTACTTGTCAAAACTAGTAAAATTTTGACAAGTCGAAGAAATTAGGCTAGTGCTATTTCGCCTTGACTATTTGCTGTTTTTGTCCGAAAAATATACATTTTGGATACAAAGCATTCAGTATTGATTCCTGCAATTCGTAATCAGCGGTAAAATTTATTGAACGTCATAATGAAATAAGTAAATCAAAAGTTTTTGGTCTGAGGGGAGCTGAATATTAATTGAAACTAAACTTGATACACTCGAGAGAAGTTGTCTGATTTCGTAGGACACAATGAATAAAGTCTATTCGATAAATTGTGTTGCTCAACGCAATGCAACTTAATACATCATGAACCCTCACTCACAAGACTACGAGAGGGTTACTTTCGGACAAGTTCTTAATTTTGACAAGAACTTGTCAAAAATCCTTTAAACAAGTGGTGGAACCCTAGTTTGTACGACTTGTCATGACAAGACTCACCACTAGTTACTAGTCACTTGTCACCATAGGTGGGCAGCACCAAAATTCTGGGAGTTGCAGATTTTTCAAAGGTCAAAAAATTGTCTTTAAAATGGTGGTATGGCGAAAAACACCATTTTTCAATATTTCTCATCAAGCACTATTTATTGGCTTCAAAAAATTGCGAAAAAACAAAAAAATTTCAAAAAATTGAATTCTGGAGGTATTTTGATTTCTGGGGGTATTCGGCCTTCTGGGGGTGCATAACCCCAACCCCCACGTGTGCTTGTCACTTGTCATTTTTGGTGGGACCGGGCTCAGGCTTTCTCATTTGACCTATTGAACCTGCGTGAAATTTGCTAAGAACGGATTCGCACACCATAGAACTTTTTTCGTGCCTGACGAATTCCATAGGGTAGACCTTATGTTGTCCCTTTGCTCATGTTTTACCGATAAATGCCTTTAGCCGTAAATCCACGCGGTTATATAGGTTGGAGTCTAAACCCAAAAATAGAATAGTGGGAAATTCATTTACCGGCAGAAAGAACTCTAAATTATGCCCAAAAATTAAGAAAATCAGATACTTTCATTCAAAGGAAAAGATCAGAAATTGCGAAATGAATAGTTTTTAGGCTATTTTAGCGGTTAGACCAGTTTTTGAAGTAATTTTGGCCAAAAAGCTTTCTTGCCGTCCTTTCACACACCGGCTGACCCCTCCTTAGACCGGCCATGCTGTGTAACCATGGTCGTAGCAACACCTGGGCGTAGGGGGTTTGGGAGGTATGCAACCCAAGAAGGCCGAATACCCCCCCCAGAAACCAAAATACCTCCCGGAATTTAATTTTTGAAATTCTTTCTGTTTTTTTCGCAATTTTTTGATATGCCGACGGATAGTTCTCGATGAGAAACTGTTAAAAAATAGTGTTTTTCGCCATACCAACATTTTTATGGCAATTTTTTGACCTTTGAAAAATCTTGCAACCCCCAGAATTTTGGTGCTGCCCACGTATGGTCGTAGCACGCAAACGTGCTTGTATTATCAACGTATGTTCAGATTTCACGAGGGAGCCTATTGAATCAGAAAATTATCACGCAAAAAACGGAAGAAGAATTTGCATGTCATTCGATTAACGTTTTCATGTTCCTTCTCGTAAAAAAATCCATCATCATTTTCCATATTTAACACAACGAACGCCGGAAGATCGCTATGATCTCAAACGTTTGTCGATTTGTATCGAATTCAGCTTGTTTTTTTGTATTAACATTTTGCTTGTGTAAATGCGAAGTGATCGAAGTGCACCCCAGCGGATATCACGTGCACATTGCGAACAAGCAACCCGAAGGCGATCATAACTTCACGGCGGTCCTCAATCGTTTTATGGATTGCGTTGATAACGTGAAGCGGGATCATCCGTATTTGAGCGCGCGCTTTAATGATTACCGGTGAGCTGAATTTAAAAATAAGCGGCTTTGAAGAGGTTGCGAACGGATATGGGCCGATCCGGAATTCTAGGGGGGCTGAGGGTGCAGGGGGTGGGCCTAAACATTTCGGCTCTTGTATAGAATAGTAACGTCTGTTATAAAATGATCTACTTTATTAACTATCCCTATAGGCTTAGGCTTAGTTCGTTGGTATAAACTGTTTATGAATCATCGACTGCTCGTTTATAAAGGATATAATACTAATAGTAATAATATAGCTATTGCTATCATTACTGTAGTTGTAACTGCTGGTGACGTCATAAAAGTTAGCGTGCTGCAGAAGTACCAAAATTTTTTTGACGTCACAAAACGACCAACGTTAATAAGGGCGAAAACACCACATTTTCCATATATCGACATAAAAAAATCTCAGAAATTTTATTCTGGGTCGCCGGTTTTTTTAATGATTCTGGGGAAGTCCGGAAGTAAGTGCAAAATACGGACGGATCCTAAATGTATACAAATGGATTTAGGACGTTCGAATTTTTTTACAAAACGTACAGGAAACGAAGGGCGGAAAACAAATAAACCGTATTAGTCCTCGGAAAACAAATAAACCGTTCGAGCTATTTCTGATTTGTTGATGAAACGTTTGAGCATAAACGGCCTAAAACCGATATAAGTGTCAAAATAGAGTAAAAACTATGCTAAACAGTTCCTGATGATTTCGAATCCATTTCGCTTAAATTTTTTATTACCATTAATTTTCAGCCTTCATTTCGCCTTGCTTTAACAATTTACTGTTTTACACAAATTTCAATACATTTGCACAAAAATTTTGATTTTCATGCAGTTTTGGCTTTTATTTTGGCATATATATGAAAAATAATTTTTCATCTTTACTTCTGGTGGTGTGATTCCCAAACTTTTAACGTGCATGTCTGATCACAAACACGATTTTATTTCCAATTTAAATCTTTGCGCTTAAAGAATTCGATCGACAACACTTCAGCAATTGATTATATTTCTTGATTTATAGAAAAATTGCTGAAAAAATGTTAAATAGTAGCACAGATTAGGTGTATATTACGTTCATTGTAACAGAAGCGAAGGCGAAGATTATATTCATGAATGCAGTGATTTTTGAAAGTTAAGGCAGCACTTGTTCTCCTGATCATCGAAATAATCGGGCGTAAGCTTTATCCAAATTCCGAAATTTTACCAATTTTAGGAAAGCGAGAAAACTTGCAAAAGTTGGTGCTACAAGAGCGAAAAGAAGAATAAATTAAGTCCGACTTAAAAACAACTTTATTTCATCTTATTGTATCAGGTTGGGCCAAATAGAATTAAAACCGCAAAGTCATGTAGTCTTCAGAGAAGAGATGATTGTATCAAGTTACTGCGTTTCCGTACTGATTTCTTTCATCATTTCGTCATAGACTAATATACGCGAAAATCTGATCCTTTCTTCAAATCAGGATCGCCATATCTTGTCGACGATATTATGCATGGCTTGAGTACTGCCGTCAACCTCAAAAAGCTCCTAAATTTACGCAAGATCAGAGGCGTTACATTGAAAGAATCCAGACCTGCCATTCTCATTCACATTGCTACGGTTCGGTGGCTAACAGCAAGACGTGAGAATCAACAAAACTGATGATAAGGACAAAAACATTTTTCCATCTTTCTCGTCAAGCTTTAAATATGGTCATCGAAAAATTGCAAAGTAGCGGAAAATTTTAAAAATACAATTTGCGGTGGTTCTGCCGATTTATTGATTCTAGGGGAGGGGTAGGGTGGGGTAGAAACCCTCATGTCCCCCTCGAGCTATTTTAGAGTCCATTGTTATTTTCATTTTTTGATACCAATCGCTGTGTTCAACGACAACAAAGTTGCAAAAACGCGTTGGAACTTTTCATTGGATTCTGGTCCCTTCCTGGGGTCTACTGAGGCAACGTTTATATTTTTTGGCACTTCTCAGAATAAATATGTCTGTTATAAAATGGATTGCCTTCTTTTTATTAAAGCACCCATTTTTATATTTTTTATATCTTTTATTAAATATCAAAGTTTGTGCGTAAACGTACCAATATCTTCTAACAGTCAGCAGAGCCAATTAAGCCAACGAAGCCTACACATGTCTATGTAACAATGCGTGTTGGTATAAATGCAGGCTGATTTGGATTATAAAAAATTATAGTGAAAAATAAAAAATAATTTAAAAAATTATAGTCGAGTAGAAACGGAATAAACAAGCTTATTTTGCTGTAAAAGCTATTCATCCTAGCGATTGTCGTTTAAAAGACATTCGGGTTTGCTTTAAAAACGTGTCTTTGCGCTAAAATACGTTTTTGTTGTGTATTTGGTTAGAAAATTAATCATTTTTTAAAATTTGAGTATTATTGGAGGTATGGAATTTGTAGAGTAATCTTGTAAGAAGAATTTGATTTTGACTGTATTGCAGAGTTCGGATTTATTACAAAACGTGCAGATAAGGTAAAATAATTAGGCGCTGCAAAAATTTTCATGAAAATCCGACGAATATTGAGGAAGGCTAAAGGCTACAGAGCATTACAATTCACTATCCAGCAGTGCTGAGGAATAGGGAGTTTTGGGATTCATTCAGTGAGTTTCCTCGCTTTATTTTTCTTAGGCTTGGGCTTAGTTTTAGATGAAATAGAATTATAGGCTGCTCTATTCAGTATTACTCTCGCTTAGATCGAATTATTTAATTACAAGAGAGATTTCTGAGCAAAATAATCAGCATATTCGTCATCAGCGAGTTACGACACGAATAACTATTTTTCTACTTCCTAAATCACCAAAAATACGAATTTAATAATTAAATCCAAATAGACTGAAAAATGACAGACAGCTTTCAATCAGATTTGTTTTCTTTTTATCTTTTTTGAACGTTATAAAAAATCTCAACTTTTAAATCCATTTTAAGCGGTATCCTAGCGAAGCCATATTCTGAAATTACACATTTTTGCATAGATTAAAAGCAACTTGAATAAAGGTGACAATCTCAGAATTCCTCATTTTTTCAGAAAACGGCAATTCGCCGTTCCAGCTTTTCGACAAGAATGTCGCACAAAAAGCAGATCCGAACTGCAAAGATATTTCAACGCAATCGTTAATCTCAAACGCAGGCGGATTGATCAGAGATCCAGATACGATTTGATTATATTCAATCATTTGCCTATGATGGCCCCGGAAGCGCATTTTGGGTGTGGATTCATGACTTATCATCGAGAAATATTGAAACAGTAAGTGCGTACAATTAACACAAATTTCTATCTTAGGTGAATGGAGAGAAAAATACTTAAAAACAGTTTCCATCAATGTTTTTTCCTAGTATATTTTATCATACTTGTTTTATCACGGTACTCGGAAAGTTTCCCTCTACGATACTCATCTAAACAGTTCATATTAATTCATCATTTATGTTTTGACTGGTCGATAGAATTCTGACGATGAGCCTGAAAGATTTCAAATTTGGTAAAAACGTTGTTTTGAAAAAATGAATCTAGAGAGAAAGAATCTATTTTTGGGAAATGGCCAGCGACTTTGAACAGCACACAAATTGAATGAGTTAAAATCGCGCAACACCCACAATATTACTGGGATTAGAAGGCCACTTGGCAACGTTTATTTATGTGTAGAAAGATCATTTGAAATGGAACAGACCAATAGTAGTTGCTAGACATGCACTTTGGGAGCAGGGATTTGGGGGTCTTGCTCGACCCTCCAGAATAGAAAAATAGAAATTTTCTTCAGAAAATGAGGCCGAATGAAGGCCAAAAATAAATTAAAATTAAAATTTTATCAAAAGTGCTTTGAATTGACCGGAAACTGTAGAATCAGGGGCGTAGCTGGGGGATAGGGGGACTAGTATACCAGGAATTTTGGAAGTATGAATACTTTTAACAGGGGAAAAAGGAAAACTGAATATTCCTAGAAAGTATCTGACAGACAGCTAGAATAGATTTCAGCATGATTTTTGAGCTAATAAGCCCAAAATACAAAATATTTGTTCAATATAAATAAAATCAAGTCAAATTTTTTAAAACTTTTTTATTCTTAAATGTGTAGCTCTCGTTGTGAAAAGCTAAAAAACACAATCATTTTTGCCTACCTACAAGTGATTGTTGAGATATCCAACTTCAAAATTGTTGTCCCCCCAAGTTCAGAAGGCCAGTTACGCTAATGCGTAGAATAAGGTATTTCTAACGATATTTTAGCATTCATACCACTTTTTGAGGTCATTTTGGCTTTTAAAAGCATAATATTCAAGCCCCAGACCAGCGCATTCCCCCATATCAGTGATGCTGCGCATCGTAGATGGGCAGCACCGAAATTCTGTGGGGGGTGCCGAGTAATATCCATTGGCATCAAAAGATTGCTATAGGAACCAAAAAAATTTTCAAAAATTGAATTCTGGGATGATATTTTGGTTTCTGGAAGGTCACGCCCACAAGTGGTGTGCATTTATAGTAAGTGCCGTTGACATTTAGCGTCTTTTGACAAATTGAGGTTGGAAGTCGGTCTTCGAGGAGAAGATCCAGGTGTGTCTTTGTGCTACTGGGATCCGAGACTGGACCACGATTTGCCGCATCCAGCCGATTCGGTCCTTTGGTCGCCCAGTATGTTTGGCAACGGAGACGGTTATGTGGTGACCGGTGCTTTCGCCAACTGGCCCACCACGGCCACAATACCGGAAGCGAATCAATTTCGACTATTTCGTAGGGTTAGCTTGGCTCCCTCTTCCGCACTGTACAGTTACGATGACGTTAATAGATTTTTGCAATATAGAAACTTCGAAAGCTGCTGCTGCTTCTGTCGAAGTAATTTTATTTTTTGCACGTCAACAAAAGAATGATTGAACAGTTACAATCGATCTATAGTACCCATGATTTCTGCAAAGGTCGATTTTCAAGAAAATTGGAGCTTTTTTAGATAGTCGGAGCTTCTGATATATAGATTTTGATCTCATTTTGACCCCATTTTGCGTAACACAATTAGAGAGTGTTGCTTTGTTTTTTAATTTGCTGGTCAGAGAAAAATGATCTGTTAAGGCATCCAATTTTAATGTTTTGCCCATATGATAGAAAACTTTCGTGCAACAATAATCGAAATTGAGGCAGATATTGAAAGACAATACTCAGGATAAATAAGTGGGCCACCCCGTATACACATTTTTAAATTATTTATCGTCATTTGGTATATTCTTTACAATTTTCGACGCTTCGCATGGATATATCATAAAACCGGTATTGGGGCTCAGTCAAAGAGGCGACAAAATTACTAAAAAAACTGTTATAAATGCTAAAATAGCATAAAAATGTTAATCCCCACTATCTGGTCAATTTAAGGCACTGCACATAAATTTTGCTTTAGATATATTTTTGACTTCCGTTTTATCTTATTTTTTTCAGAAAAAAAATTTTTTTACATTTCTAGGAGTAAGTGCGTACCGCTCTGGAACCTTCTTTTTGCTCAGAAATATAATTTTATTTAATGCAGCGAAGACTTCGTAGCTCTAAAATGATTTCTAACAAGTGAGATAATAATTTTGACATTACTTATAGTCTTTTAACTAATACTTTAATAATTTTTTACGCGTCAGCTTGAAACTTAACAATTTTCGTCTCAATTTGGTCTATTTTATTCCAAATTAGAATTGTTAATTGTCCTCAAAATTTCAGTGAAATGATTTTCACACTGAAAGAAGTGTGAAAGTGGATTCAAATTGAATTTCTAGCTTCAGCACGAAACTTACAGAATATCTGAAATAAAGAAATTCATAAATACGAGTATAAAGGTTGCAGTACTGAAAAATATATTTTGACAATTATCATATTTAGAAAACAAATGACCCATTTTCAGTAGCAGTCGAATCATTTTGACTGACTACGAAAGTGCATCAGCGGAATGAAGCATGATGATAAAATATAATTTTGCATTTTGATTCTTAAAAACTTGGATAACGTGCAAGTTTCAACGAATTTTGAAGCCTGTTTAAATTATGGACAAGTTTCAAAAATGGCCGTTTTGAGCAACGCTATTTTGTGCTTAGATTTGGGATTTTTGAATATCTTCGAATTTGGTTTTTTAAATGATTCGATTTTATTTTTAATGTTCTTCTAAGCAATGCTTTTTGTGTCTTACTGGAAAGAGGCCGTTTTAAGCAATACTTTTTTGTTTTATTGAAGTAAAAACTTTCAAATTCGTGCCCAAATTTATTTTTGATCATAAAGTTCTGCATTTTTACCGCTACATAGCTGAGCATCAACTTTGCTTTTTTGCATACAAGCCTTAATTTTATCTCGATTAGCTAACGCGTTATTTAATTTTAAATGGCTTTTCTGCATATTGGCGTTTTAGGGTTTTTGACAAAAATTGATAAATTTATATGATAAATTTATATATTTTTCGGAAATTCAGGTCCACTTTTTTAGATCCAACGTTGGAAATCTTGCACGGAGGCGTACACGACTTCGTTGGCGGTCATATGACTTACTTAGCTGCGTCGCCAAACGACCCGATTTTCTTCTCGCTCCACGTTTTTATTGACTATTTTTGGGAACTTTGGCGCGAAAGACGGCAGACCATGTTCGAAAGAGAGAATGACTATCCGCCCAACGGAAGGTCGTGTGGCCCGCAGTACGACCCCGATGCTCGCATGCTGCCATTCACTATACGTAACAGGGTAGGTACAAAACATGGGCGTGGATTTCGTTGCGTGTTGTTGGTTAATGCACAAAATTTCGGAATCTACCCACAGACCTCCACAATTATTTTTTGTTTTTTAGCGACCTTTCGATGCAGACGGAGTCGATAAGAAAAGCCCTACCACTGCCTTATTAGTCCTCAGACCCTTGGAATTAAGTGCCCAATGTTCTGTAATTCCTTATTAAAATGATCTACATAAAGCAGACGGATCTGGAATTTTTGTTATGGGGTTGGTAGTACCATATATAGGCAGTGAGAAAGTTCCGGGGGTGGGGGGTGGTTGCGTGAAATCGTCAAAATTCGCCAAAAATGTACTAAAAATAGAATTCTGGGGTCTATAGTAATCTTCGGGCGTTTTCAACTTCTGCGGGGGTGTATACCCCAGAACCCCCGCCTATGTTTGGTTGGTATCCCAACTTTTCGTAAATCAATTAAAAATAGGTCAGAAAAATCGCCCTTCAAGTGTAATCAGATCAATGCTATAATCGCAATCTGTCAGCTTATTGTCGGAGATTGTTTTCAAAATTTATGACCGAACTTGTGTGAAACAGACTATAGACTCCCCTGGACCCCTTTCCCCATGTGCATGTCTAGTTCAGTTCATAGGCGGGCAGCAGCCGAATTCTGGGGTCTGGCTTGCGTAAAGCCGACAAAAATTCCAAAAATAATGACAAACTGAGGTCTATCGATTTAAGGAATCTACCGGATTTTCGGGGTCACCCCGCCCTCCACCGCCCATGGGTGGTTCTGACCCCCATCATATCCGCTCATGAGGATAGGCCAGGGCAGAGAAGGCCTGTGAGTAGTTAACCTTGTCTCCCTAGTGTGCAACACAAAGTATAGCCCGTGCTTAAGCATAGGCTATGCTTTAGCATAGTCCTGTGTTGAAGCATAGGCAGTATACTTTGTGTTGCGGTCTAGGGGATGACGTCACACTATAGTTAACCTCAACTATGGGTATACTGGAGACTATTTTAAATTTGCGGATCAAGTCAACCAGGTATATTTTTCACTACAGCAAGAGTACCTATTTAATGCAGGGGAGGAGGGAGCTATCAGAATTTTATTTTTTGGGGATAGCTATGAACACCGCTTACTATACTAAATGCATACAATATTCTAACTTGAGTATCACTTGACCACTTTACACTTTACACTCGAGTAGTTTACACCACATCATAAAAACGCTATAAGTCATGAACCAATAGTTGAATCGAGCTGAAATGTTCAGAATATAAAGACTACATGCCAAAAATAATGTATACGGAAAATCGTGTACCGGCTTACTGTAGCTATGTTATAACACATATTTTTTCAACCAATAGCCGAATCAGACTAAAAATTTCAGAGTCTGTTAAGTATATGTTAGGTATGCTATGTACAATATTTTAGCGCGTAACCTACAGTATACCAGCATAAGCTCACACTTTTGCATAACTCAAGAACCAATGGCCAGATTGAGCTCAAATTTGAGAAACAGCATATACGCGAGTCACTTATTCATTACACATTGGCTTACTGTAGGTATACTGTAGCTTTCTGGATTTTTTACATCTCACAAACTAACTGTCAAATAAAGCTGAAATTCGATAAATTAGATGTATATGAGTCAAAAATAACGCACGTAAAATATAGTGCATTGGGTTACTGTAGGTATGCTACAACACGTTTCTTTTAATTTGCTGAGCTGGAAATTTGAGAGATTTAACAAGCACGATAGAACAGGACACAAGGACTACTATAGGCAACATTTAGTGACCCATAGTGAGGAAAAGGTGTTTGTGAAAAAGGTTACAAAGGGTCCACAGTCTCTCACAGATCTCCCCCAACCTAAAGCTAGAGGATCACTCTGTAGACTGCAGATCTTTTGTATGAACACACTGAAAACGTGCATAATACTTATTAAGATTATGAGACAATAAAACATGAAGATAAGGGTTTAACGAAAAAAATCAGAGATATTTTGTAAGATTTGGAAAATCTTTTGTGAGATTTGGAAATTATTTTGTAAAATGAGGAAACTTTTTTGTAAAATTTGGAAATTATTTTGTAAACTTTGGAAATTATTTTGTAGAATTTGGAAACTTTTTGTAAAATTTGGAAACTTTTTGTAAAATTTGGAAATTATTTTGTAAAATTCGGTAACTTCTTTGTAAAATTTGGAAATTACTTTGTAAAATTTGGAAACTTTTTTACGTGCTTAAGCATAGGAATTTTTTAAAATTTGGAAACTTTTTTGTAAAGTTTGGAAACTTTTTTCTAAAATTTGGAAACTTTTCTGTAAAGTTTGGAAACTTTTTTTGTAAAGTTTGGAAACTTTTTTGTAAAGTTTGGAAACTTTTTTGTAAAATTTGGAATTTTTTTTGTAAAGTTTGGAAACTTTTTTGTAAAATTTGGAAACTTTTCTGTGAAATTTGGAAACTTTTTGTAAAATTTGGAAACTTTCTGTAAGTTTATAAAATTTCTTTCAAAGTTTGAGAAATTCCAAGCACAAACCGGAATTCCTCTTGTAGAAATCAAAAAGTTCCTTTCAGTGTTAGTAATTTTCTTTCAGAATTTGAGTATTATTGCATTGTTTCTGAAAAACATTGAGAAATCTGGGGACACATAGGAGCTTTTGTGAACTTTGAGAAATCTAAAAACAATTTTCTCATCCGAACATGGAAAACTTGCAAGATTTGGTAATCTATCATTAGAAAATGAAATTAAGGAGGTAAAGGTTGAGAAAGTTCAATAAATATGAAACAAATTGTCCTGTATATTCTTGCAAATGAACAAAATATTTAGTCCTCTTGTTACGGCTATGTGTTACTTTGACCATGATCAAAAACTACCCTTTCTTTACAACAAATTTATGTAGTTTTGGCTAACATAGAGGCCAAAATTTCCTATTTTTAACACAGTTTTGAGCCAAATATGGCTCAAAACATGGGAAATTCTCAACACAAAAGTCTCATATCTATATATGGAACGCATCTTTCTGTATGTGCGAAGGATTTTACCTTTATGCGACTATTTTGCTGTCCAAAACATACATTTTGTACTGATTTTTCATCAAGTCTCGGCTAAAAACATGTGCTTTTGCTGAAGAAAATGAAAATAAACATAGAAAATAAGCATATTTTGATAGCAATAAAACATGACCAGTTTCTGATAGTAGGGATAGCTACCTTTTCTGTCTCCAAAGCATGAAAATAAAGAAAATGTACATGCATTTGTAGGAAATTTTCGAATTTTTCGCAATTTTTGAGTGGTTCCACTCCATTGCACAAAATAGTACTTGTTATTAAAACTCTAGGATTTTCCCGCACAGAAAGGTAAACTTTTGCACCCAGCGGAAGTTCTCTAGGAAAAAAAGAATCAACAATTTATGCTAAAATAGATATCATGTATAGCACCGACATAGCAAAAGGCAGATAACTGTGTGTTTTAAGAATCATTCTGAACATTTTGGGAAACGTTTGGTCTCCATGTGCACAGTAGTTGAGGGTTGAGACACATTTTCAGGTAGAAATGATGTGAACTTTCAAGCAAGAAACAGGCAAAAATAATGCAAATAGATGCTAAAATGGAAAAATGTCAGTTTTGCTGGGAAAGTTCTTAAGATAAACCAGAAATGGCAACTCAGGTAGATCTTGCACTATTTTTACCCTTCTAGTCAGTTTTTCAGCAATTTCAGCCTTGAAAGGTCTGGAAAATTGACACTTCTTTACCCACTTCACCCTCTCAGACCAAGATATGCTTTGGGCAAAAATAATGTATAATTGAGGCCAAAAAAGAGACAAATATTGCAGCTTTGTTGAGAAAGTGCTCGAAATCAGCTGAAAACTGCAAGTTGAGATAACTTTTCGGTTGTTTTTATGAATTTTAGGGCTATTTGAGTCCTAAAATGCTCGAAAAATTTACTTTTAGACTGCCTCATCCTCCCAGGCCTCCTGGCCAGACACTCACATGAGGGTTTGGGGGTTTTGCCCCAAAAGGTAAGATTTTCTAGGGAAAATGAGGCAAAATAAAAACCAACATTGAATGAAAATTAAAATGTTTGTTAAGAAACATCAAAAACCGAACGGAAACTATGGATTTACATGGTTTTTTCGCTATTTTAGCTTTAAATCCCGTTTTTTTGGCCATTTTATCTCCTAGTTTAAGGTCTGTTTCAGTCAAAAATAATATAAAATCAAGGTCAAAAACAGATAAAAATCATATTTTGTTGCAAAAGTCTTGAAATCAAGCGGAAACTGTCAGTTAAGTTGAAGTTTATGCTATTTTGATGCTCACATCCCTAAAAGGCTCGAAGAATTAGCTCTCAAGACTGCAAAATCCTTGCAGGCCTCCTGATCTGACAAGCCTGTGGATTTGGGGTCTAGACCACCTCAGAATGGAAGAACTGGGAACTTTCCAGGGGAATTAAAGCAAGCTGAGGACTAAAACTGAATGAAAATTGAAGAATCTTTCCGAAAATGCCTGAAAGTGATCAGAAACTATGGATTTACATGGTAATAACCATATTTTAGCGTTTACACCCATTTTTCGGCCATTATTCCAAAAAAGCAGAAATTTTGACCCCCAGACCGGTCCTTCTTGTCGGAATCCGGACAATTGGTAGGAAAACAATTCGTAGGAGGACATTTGGTGGGATGACAATTCGTAGGAAGACAATTTGTTGTAATAGGTCAATTGGTAGGCAGTGTTGCCAGGTCCCAAAATTCAGATTCTCCTGCACAGAGGTAAAATTGGGGAAAAATTCTCCTGAAAATATTTTGATTCTCCTGAAAATTCTCCTGGCTCATATTTTGCAGGAAAGGTTGTACAGCAGATCTACAATTGTAGTACACATGCATATCAAGCATGCTTCAGGCCAATTTACCTTGGTTCACCCAACTATTTTATTCTGATCTCTTGCCTGTTAATCCTAAGGACACTCAAGGCTAAATAATGAACATTAATTCTCTCACAAAAAGCTCATGGAGCATATCTGCATTATACAGGCAGATGCAAAAATAATGGAAGACTAATGCTGCACCACAAAGTATAACATTTTATTCAACATCAACAGCTGACAAACATTCAATAACAGATTCCTGATCTTCATCAGGATATACTGCTCAGGGGCCTAAGCTTAAGAAGTCGCATTGTTTACAATACACATTATTCGAAAAAACAGTTTCTGTGCTTAAAACAGTGACCGCCAATTTTCAGTTGCACTTACATCATCAAAAATTTCTGAAAAGAGCCCTGTTTGCAAAGTCTTTTGAAAAAATAAATAATACTTTATTACTAATTGTATGTACTTCAGTAGCAAGCAAATCCTTACGTTTTGAAATATATCAAAAAAAATGTTTATAGGCGCTTTGCAAACACCGTTTTTTTCCCAGCGATTTGGTTGACATTATAGACCGAACCCAAAATTTTTTCCACTTTTTCCGACTTTTTTCCACATTTTTTGGGAGGTCTAAAAACGTTCAAAATAGAGCGCCTGTGTTGAAAAATCAGTGTTTTTAAGTGGAAAATTTTATGTATACATGCAATAGCGGTGTCTGAAGCACTTTTTGTATAAAAATTTCGCGCTCTACAAGAATATAACGATCAGTAACGTTATTTATGTTGAAACTTGAATTTCCTTCCTTCAGTAAAGCATTTTAGCCAATTCTGAAGTCGTTTTTGACAATTAAAACTATAATTTATCAAATGGCGCGAAACGCCAGAAAATTTTGAAATTTTAGCTCTCTAAATCATTTTTGCATTTCAAAAACTGTGCGGAAGGCAAGGATTTTCAATCGTAGTGGAGTTCTAGGACCAGATTATCGATAAAAAATGCTGCCATTGGCGCCGCGCGGCTTAAACATCAATAATTCGGCGCGAAGCGCCGAAAACTTTTTGTAGTTTCACCTCTCTGAAACGCATTTTTGCATTACAAAAACTAACCGAATCCATGCAAAAGATAAGGATTTTCAATCGTGGTAAAGTTCTAGATTAAATTTTTGATAAAAATGCTGCAGTTGACGCGGCGCGGCTCAAATACTAATAACAAAAAAGATTTAAATCAATTTGGCGCGAAGCGCCGAAAATTTTTTGTAGTTTCACTTCTCTAAAACGCATTTTTGCATTACAAAAACTGACTGAATCCGTGCATAAGATAAGGATTTTCAATCGTAGTGAAGTTCTAGACCAGATTGTCGATAAAAATGCTGCAATTGGCGCGGCGCAGCTTAAGGATTACTAATAAGTAAGAATTTAATCAATTCGGCGCGAAGCGCCGAAAAATTTTCGAAGTTTTTACTCTCTAAAACGCATTTTTAACATTACATAAAGTTTCCACAAATGCCAACCAAGCCCAAAAATTTTTCCATTTCCCAAAATTTTGGTTGACAAATAGACCAAAAAGTGGAAAAAACGGTGTTTGCAAACGTCTATGAAACTGATAAAAACAATTAGATGGTGTGCAAAGCTATGTATTTCTGCACTTCGTGATATTAAGTGAATAAATAAATGAATGAATGAATGATTTACTACGGAAGCACGAAACTTATTTGGATATAGTTATAACTTAACACTTAGGTCTTAACTATGAACGAAATAAATTCTTAATGTGAAAGATCTCTAAGTATAAAATTATATACAACTAACTAACTACAGTATGAATGAATGAATGAATGAATGAATGAAATAATGTATTACTGAAACGCGACAATTACGAAAGATGTAAAAGAGTAATAAAACTAAAACGTACGGTCAATAGAATAAAAGCGTACAGCAAAAGGTGATGAGCGAGTCATGAAAATGACGATTTAAGCCCGCCCTATAATAAATTTGGATAAGTCGACATCAATTAATCTAGATTTGAATAGGGGAAGAGACTACAAAATCAGGTAGGTGATTCCAAACAGAGATATACTTATAGAAAAAGTCAAATTTTTGTAAATTAGAACGGACAAGAGGAACAACTAGCTTGAAACGATTTGTGCAGCGAGTAGTATTTTGATTAAGCACAAAAAAATCTGTCATGGAAAGACAAGATTTTTGACTAATAATTTGATACATCATGCATAAGCAAATATGAAGGCGACGTAATTCTAATCGACACAAGTTAAGTTAGTTATGGCGTTCGTCGTAAGAAAGAGGGCTATGATATCCAACTATGTATTTAGTAAATTTACGCTGAAGAGCCTCCAGCCTGTTGATATAACTAATATAAGAAGTAAGAAGTAAGAAGCTTAATGTATGATAATCATTATGACTTGCTGTTTAAGTTTTGAAAATTCTCCTGAATTCTCCTAGATTTTCAGGATTCTCCTGAATTCTCCTGACATTTTAAAATTCTCCTGCATTCTCCTGCAAGTTTACAATTTCTCCTGAAATTTCTCCTGAAAAGCCCATTCTCCTGCTCCTGCTCTGAAAATTTTAGATTCTCCTGAATTCAGGAGGATTCTCCTGCACCTGGCAACCCTGTTGGTAGGATACCAACTAGTAGGTATCGTATGTACATAATCGTAGGTAGCAATTATGCAAAGAGAGTGCAGTACACTAAACAAGGGGTAAAAAATGGGTTAATTCCGGTCAACTTGGCACAGTGGTCAAAATTATGCACGGTTAAATATCAGGAGAGTTGTGGTCGCTATTTTTCATGATTTCGTTGACTTGTTGCTAAATGGCCGAATTTCACTTGACTGAGCGTGGAAAAAGAAAACTATTTTTTTGACGGATATGCTTACAATCGAGAAGCTGATAGCAATGATAAAACTTACTGGAAAAACGTGCAAAGCTAGGGCACATACTGACTTTGGCGCCGAGCATAGCGACAGAGTAACAATCTGAGGAAATCATTCCCATGCCCCTCCTGATCCTACTTGAAGCGAATTTTTGAATGCTGTGAATGAGCTTAAATCACAAGCCCGAGATAAAAAGGTTATTGTGAATGTTGCTGTTGATAGCGTATCGCTCGCTGTATCTGCACAGCTTTCTCGGCGGTCAGTTTGACGCACGCGGCAAGGACAAGCGCCTCTGCAGCCAAAAACGTTAGCTGAACTCTAAATTACCGGATGAATATAAATTTTTGTCCAACGGTGACAATTTCCTTCTTCATGATTCTAGTCCAGATTATCAAAGAATCTGATGGGGGCCTCGCCCCACCTAAGATGAGTCCGTCTACTCCACTCCCAATCCGTCCCGACTCGAGAAAAAACATGAAATTTTTAACAATTTTTCTCCATTTTTGGGCTAAAATCGCGCAATACGAGTAATCCTCTCCTTCATCTGAGAATGATTTTTGTGATGTTCATGTGTGATCGTGGTACTGCATCCTAAGAATTGCCCTTCGACCAACTGTCCTATCCTACAAATTGTCATCCTACCAATTGTCATCCTACCAATTGTCGTTCTACGAATTGTCTTCCTACGCATTGTCCTAGACCCCTTCTAGCCACCTATGCTCCCAGACCTTGGTCTGCTGCGTGTTAAATGAATTTATCAGTGAAATATTTCAAGTAAAACAATCAGACCAATCATTAAAAGCCCCATTGTAACCCACTTTGTTCCTATTTTATCATATTTTTTTATGAAAACAAAGCTTTTACAAAGTTGCATGTCTGAATACTTGAAAATGTATGAATTATCTAAATGGTATTCACAAAGTTGGTGTCAGATTGTTTGGATGCAAGGACCCATTGGACTGAGGGGATGTTTTTACAAGCTTCATTAATGAGCAAGAATAAAGAAATTCTTTCATTTTAACAAACAAATCTTGTAAAACTTGTCATGCTTTATGAATATTTATTTGACTATTTAATATCAGGCATATTCATTTCGAAGTATTTTTTAGTAAATTGTGCAAAATTTTGGAATTAGTAATATTTATGTTAGAAATTCGTTGAAAATATGCTTAAATTGACCAATTAATTATGTAAGAAATATATTTTTGCATATGAACATGCAGATAATATTAGAAATTAAAATAAATTCATTTACTTTGACCACATTTGTTATAATACTAAGAGAGGTAATCATGGTCTGCCTTTCTGTAAATCTTAAACATGGGATACATAAAGCCATGTCTCCAGAAATTTATCGGTTTCAAATATTCTTGAGCTTGATAATTTGATCAGGCAGAAACTTGCTATAGAATAACAACAATATTTTCATACCTGCTTGCTATTTCTGACTTGGAATGTTGTTTATGGATGAAGATACCATATCAGTTTTATTGGAAATTCAACTGGCTGTCTTATCTTGCCAGTAATTCTTTCTTGAACATATACAAACATTGAAAAGAAGCTTCATTCTAAAATGCTTCAATGTCAATAATATAGCTATTTGAACTATCACAATAAAGATTAGTTAACTAAGCATGTTTATTTGGACATCTGTCATTCTTACCTTTATTTGTATAATATAAATACAAACATAAATTGAAAGTAATAATCAGTAAAAAATGTAATTATTCCTTGGTTGCTATGCTATATTTCTGCCATAATCAATGATTTAGCACACTTAGAATCTCCCTTTTTTCCGGAATATGGATGCATTAATAGTGAGTTATTTCGATATACTAAGGCGAATTAAAACATGAAATTGAAAAATGCGGGTTTCTGCCCAATATTGTTGAAAATGCAGAGCATAAAAATACTCATTTCCTTCTTGAGGCAAAGGACTAATTGTGAAATATAAGAGATATTGTGTAAAATCATAACTTTCCAGGCTTTTTTATTTGCAGTTTTCAGCCAATCACCCATGTTTCAGATTAGAGGTTTTTTGAACTCTGGACTATAAATGTTTATATTCTGAACAATTGGAATATCAATCTTTGAAATAGGTATTACACTTATATTTGTTATTTACATGGCGAAATCAGGGGCTGAAGTAGAGATTTGGCTGTACAGTCTGTGTTTTCGTATGAACCTATCAGAAAATGTAAGATTTATGTCATGGTTTTACCCTTTGCCTCATTGCACACCATGGTCTGGAAGCATAGATGGCAAGAAGGACCGGTCTGGGGGTCAAAATTTCTGCTTTTTCGGAATAATGGCCGAAAAATGGGTGTAAACGCTAAAATAAGGTTATTACCATGTAAATCCATAGTTTCTGATCACTTTCAGGCATTTTCGGAAAGATTCTTCAATTTTCATTCAGTTTTAGTCCTCAGCTTGCTTCAATTCTCCTGGAAAGTTCCAATTTCTTCCATTCTGAGGTGGTCTAGACCCCAAATCCACAGGCTTGTCAGATCAGGAGGCCTGCAAGGATTTTGCAGTCTTGAGAGCTAATTCTTCGAGCCTTTTAGGGCTGAAATGGCCACAAAAATTGACTGTGAGCATCAAAATAGCATAAACTTCAACTTAACTGACAGTTTCTGCTTGATTTCAAGACTTTTGTAACAAAATATGATTTTTGTCTGTTTTGGCCTTGATTTTATAATTTTTTTGACTGAAACAGACCTTAGTCTAGGAGATAAAATGGCCACAAAAAACGGGATTTAAAGCTAAAATAGTGAAAAAATCATGTAAATCCATAGTTTCCGTTCGGTTTTTGATGTTTCTAAACAAATATTTTAATTTTCATTCAATGTTGGTTTTTATTTTGCCTCATTTTCCCTAGAAAATCTTACCTTTTGGGGCAAAACCCCCAAACCCTCATGTGAGTGTCTGGCCAGGAGGCCTGGGAGGATGAGGCAGTCTAAAAGTAAATTTTTCGAGCTTTTTAGGACTCAAATGGCCCTAAAATTCATAAAACAACCGAAAAGTTATCTCAACTTGCAGTTTTCAGCTGATTTCGAGCACTTTCTCAACAAAGCTGCAATATTTGTCTCTTTTTGGCCTTAATTATACATTATTTTTGCCCAAAGCAGATCTTGGTCTGGGAGGGTGAAGTGGGTAAAGAAGTGTCAATTTTCCAGACCTTTCAAGGCTGAAATTGCTGAAAAACTGACTAGAAGGGTAAAAATAGTGCAAGATCTACCTGAGTTGCCATTTCTGGTTGATCTTAAGAACTTTCCGAGCAAAACTGACATTTTTCCATTTTAGCATCTATTTGCATTATTTTTGCCTGTTTCTTGCTTGAAAGTTCACATCATTTCTACCTGAAAATGTGTCTCAACCCTCAACTACTGTGCACATGGAGACCAAACGTTTCCTAAAATGTTCAGAATGATTCTTAAAACACACAGTTATCTGCCTTTTGCTATGTCGGTGCTATACATGATATCTATTTTAGCATAAATTTTTGATTCTTTTTTCCTAGAGAACTTCCGCTGGGTGCAAAAGTTTACCTTTCTGTGCGGGAAAATTCTAGAGTTTTAATAACAAGTACTATTTTGTGCAATGGAGTGGAACCACTCAAAAAATTGCGAAAAATTCGAAAATTTCCTACAAATGCATGTACAATTTCTTTATTTTCATGCTTTGGAGACAGGAAAGGTGGCTATCCCTACCAGAGCCCTGCGCGGGCCGAAATTTTTGACCCGCCCCGCCCCGCCCCGCCAGTAATGTTACAAAAATTAGGCCCGCCCCCGCCCCGCAAAATTTTTTCATGTATTCTATGTATCCATTTCTGGTCGAAAAGGAGCCAGAATGCAAGAAGATAAAGAACCGGACAATGAGTGATACAAAATCTTCAATGTAAATGAGTGCAATGCAATTTTGTAAATTGAATAAGAGCTAATGTCTTACAGCAATAAACTTTATTGGAACAACAATGATGTTATTGTGATAGGTGTAGTTAGGTATGTAGGTAAGCTGCAAAAGGCATAATCTTGCACTGCTGATTGCTCAAATTCTGAGGGGTCTGATGGGGCGAAATCACCAAAACTAGCACAACAAAATCAATTTTGGGGGTCTGCTGGATCCCAGGGGACAACCCAGATCCCAATGCTCGCCAATACTCAAATCCTATAGGTGATAGTCTACCTTATTGAAGGACGTAGTGTGTACCTACATATATGTAGGCATAGGTGGGCAGCACCGAAATTCTGGGAAGGGGTGAAAAAATTTCTGGGGGGGGGTGGAAAAATTTTTAAAGGTCAAAAAATGGTCTTAAAAGTGGTCGTATGGCAAAAAACACCATTTTTCGACTTTTCTCATCAAGCACTATCCAATGGCATCAAAAAATTGCTGAAAAAGCAAAAAAAATTTTCTGGAGGGGGATTTTGATTTCTGGGGGAAGGGGTATTTCAACTTCTGGGGGGTGCATGCCCCCCCCAAACTCCCCCCCACGCCCACGTGTGTATGTAGGTACCTGCCTACCTATACATACAGGGTGTTTCAAAAAAACGAAACCCATATCAGACCTTGTAACTTCGAAACGAATCGCTCAATTTGAATGCAACTTGCTTTAATCAATCGATAAAAACCTTCATAATTATCTTGCAGAGTTTCGTTTTCGCAGCTTAATTTGTTCTTGTACAACGCGCATTTGGGTAAAAGTCGTTTTTTTCATTAAATACAATGTGTCGTAAGAAATGAATATGTGTTTGCGACGTTGTAGCTTTAGATCGAGTGAACATTTAAGAATACGTTTTGCTTCAGTCAAAAGCTCATCTATCTAGCTAGTTGCCTCTAGATTTTAGTTTTATTTTGTTTGTTGGTTCGAGAGCTATTGAGCTTTTGCCTAAGGTCACTCCCTCGGCGATTGAGCCAGCAATGACAAAATAAGCAGCGAGTTGCTTGCGCTTGTGAATGACCTAAGGAATGAACCAAGTAGCGAAATAGTACGAAAATTTACAGGCTAACAGCTAGACAAACAGGCTTTTGAATAGAGCAGACTGTATTCTAAAATGTTTACTCGATTAAAAGCTACAACGTTGCAAACACATGATTTATTTCTAAACACGCATTGTATTTAATGAAAAAAACGACTTTTACACAATTGCGCGTTGCACAAGAACAGAGCAAGCTACGGATACGAAACTTAGCAAGTTTCTTACAAAGGTTTCTGTCTATCGTTTAAAACAATTTGCATCGAAATTGAGCGAGCCGTTGGGAAGTTACAAGGTCAAATATGGGTTTCGTTTTTTTGAAACACTGTATATATGTAAGCTTATGCATGGTAAAGCTGGATTATTTCAATTTGTATTATTTTAACAGATCCCCATGTGCTCTATTTCATTAAGTATTTATTCAAAGGATGAGCAGCAGTGCATTACTTAGAATTATAGCCTATTTCGCGAAACCTTGTGCATGGAAATCAATTTCGCGCACGTATCCTTTTGCACAACAAAAATTTAAGAAAAAAGAAAGGCCCGCCCCGCCCCGCCAGCCGTGTGACCCGCCCCGCAAAAAGCCCGCGCGGGCCGCGCGGGCCTGCGGGGCGGGGCGGGCCGACCCGCCCCGCGCAGGGCTCTGATCCCTACTATCAGAAACTGGTCATGTTTTATTGCTATCAAGATATGCTTATTTTCTATGTTTATTTTCATTTTCTTCAGCAAAAGCACATGTTTTTAGCCGAGACTTGTTGAAAAATCAGTACAAAATGTATGTTTTGGACAGAAAAATAGTCACATAAAGGTAAAGTCCTTCGCACATACAGAAAGATGCGTTCCATATACAGATATGAGGCTTTTCCGTTGAGAATTTCCCATGTTTTGAGCCATATTTGGCACAAAACTGTGTTAAAAATAGGAAATTTTGGCCTCTATGTTAGCCAAAACTACATAAATTTGTTGTAAAGAAAGGGTAGCTTTTGATCGTGGTCAAAGTAACACATAGCCGTAACAAGAGGACTAAATATTTTGTTCATTTGCAAGAATATACAGGACAATTTGTTTCATATTTATTAAACTTGCTCAACCTTTACCTCCTTAATTTCATTTTCTGATGATAGATTACCAAATCTTGCAAGTTTTCCATGTTCGGATGAGAAAATTGTTTTTAGATTTCTCAAAGTTCACAAAAGCTCCTCTGTATCCCCAGATTTCTCAATGTTTTTCAGAAACAATGCAATAATACTGAAATTCTGCAAGAAAATTACTAACACTGCAAGGAACTTTTTGATTTCTACAAGAGGAATTCCGGTTTGTGCTTGGAATTTCTCAAACTTTGAAAGAAATTTTATAAACTTACAGAAAAGTTTCCAAATTTTACAAAAAAGTTTCCAAATTTCACAGAAAAGTTTTCAAATTTTACAAAAAAGTTTCCAAACTTTACAAAAAAGTTTCCAAATTTTACAAAATAATTTCCAAATTTTACAAAGAAGTTTCCGAATTTTACAAAATAATTTTCAAATTTTACAAAGAAGTTTCCGAATTTTACAAAATAATTTCCAAATTTTACAAAAAAGTTTCCGAATTTTACAAAAAGTTTCCAAATTCTACAAAATAATTTCCGAAGTTTTCAAAATAATTTCCAAATTTTACAAAAAAGTTTCCTCATTTTGCAAAATAATTTCCAAATCTCACAAAATAATTTCCAAATCTTACAAACTATCTCTGATTTTTTCGTTAAACCCTTATCTTCATAATTTATTGTCTCATAATCTAATTAAGTATTATGCACGTTTTCAGTGTGTTCATACAAAAGATCTGCAGTTTACAGAGTGATCCTCTAGCTTTAGGTTGGGGGAGATCTGTGCGAGACTGTGGACCCTTTGTAACCTTTTTCCCAACCACCTTTTCCTCACTATGGGTCACTAAATGTTGCCTATAGTACTCCTTGTGTACTGTTCTATCGTGTTTGTTAAATCTCTCAAATTTCCAGCTCAGCAAATTAAAAGATACGTGTTGTAGCATACCTACAGTAACCCCATGCACTATATTTTACGTACTTTATTTTTGACTCATATACATCTAATTTATTGAATTTCAGCTTTATTTGACTGTTAGTTTGTGAGATGTAGAAAATCCAGAAAGCTACAGTATACCTACAGTAAGCCAATGTGTAAAGAATAAGTGACTCGCGTATATGCTGTTTCTCAAATTTGAGCTCAATCTGGCCATTGGTTCTTGAGTTATGCAAAAGTGTGAACTTATGCTGGTATACTGTAGGTTGCGCGCTAAAATTTTGTACATAGCATACCTAACATATACTTAACAGACTCTGAAATTTTTAGTCCGATCCGGCCATTGGTTGAAAAAATACGTGTTATAACATAGCTACAGTGAGCCGGTACACGATTTTCCGTATACATTATTTTTGGCATGTAGTCTTTATATTCTGAATATTTCAGCTCGATTCAACTATTGGTTCATGACTTATAGCGTTTTTATGATGTGGTGTAAACTACTCGAGTGTAAAGTGTAAAGTGGTCAAGTGATACGCAAGTTAGAATATTGTATGCATTTAGTATAGTAAGCGGTGTTCATAGTTTTCCCCAAAAAATAAAATTCTGATAGCTCCCTCCTCCCCCTGCATTAAATAGGTACTCTTGCTGTAGTGTAAAGTATACCTGGTTGACTTGATCCGCAAATTTAAAATAGTCTCCAGTATACCCATAGTTGAGGTTAACTATAGTGTGACGTCATCCCCTAGACCGCAACACAAAGTATACTGCCTATGCTTCAACACAGGACTATGCTAAAGCATAGCCTATGCTTAAGCACGGGCTATACTTTGTGTTGCACACTAGGGAGACAAGGTTAACTACTTCTGTGCTATCATTCAGAGGCAAATTATGAATAATGTTATCGTTTTAGGATGGCCTTAACAACTCATACCTGCAACTGTTCTCATACGATGTCTCACCCACATGCGAAAACGGTGGATGTCGCGGCGATTTTCTGTTTTGCAACACTTTTAAGAGGCGTTGCATGTCAAAGGTCAGAGCCGGCGGTATTTGCACTGGCTTGGAACAATTCGACTCGTGTTTCGACTCAACGTGCATTCGAGGTCGATGTCAGACGAATTTTCAGTCTGGTGACGAACTCTCTAAACAATCGGGAATTGATTTAAACGAATTAAACGGCACTTTGCCGCGAAACGATGAAAAGGGCTTTGAGCAGGTTTGTTTATTCAAATTTAAACAGGCACATTTCTGTAGGTCAAATAAATTTTTTTATCAATAACTTTTCAGAATTTTGTTTCGCATTCGTTTTCCTAGTCTCGGCTAGACGTGCACAATTAGGATGGTTTATTGAAACATCTATCATTTTTCCATTCTGATGGTATAGTCTATACCAGACATGCAGGTGGTGGGGGTTTGGAGGCATAGAGGCCCCCAAAAATGTCAAAATGGAAAATTTCATGAGGAAAATGAGGCAAAATGAAGGCCAAAAACGGATGAGATTTAAAATATTTTTTTCAAGAGTGTTTCAAATTGATCAGAAACTGTGTAATAATCTAGTTTTAACGCTATTTTAGCACTTATCTGTAGGTACCACTTTTTGAGGCTATTTCGACCCCACAAAAGCTCAATTTTTGCCCCCCGCCCCCAGACTGGCTGACCCCCAAAGATCGGTCATGCTGTACATCTATGGTTTAGAACCCTAAACTCTCCCACCTGCACGTCTCGTCCAAGAGACCCCATGCCTCATGCATATCTTCTAGACCATATGTACGCAGCATAATTGGTAGGTATGGTGATCAAATGGAGTTATTTTGAGCTGAACGAACGATGTAGATACGAGGGGTGTCCCATAAGTCCTTAGGTTTTTCTGCAAAAATGGACCATTGTTTGCCGTTTTTTGTCAGAATGTTAGTTTGCTTATTTTAGCAAAACTTGCAAAATTTCAGTCAATTACGCCATATATTCTATTAATTATTTGAGATTTTGATGAATTTTTAGTGGCTTATTTTACCCCCAATTTTTGAAAAATTGAACTTAGTGAAAAAACAACACTCTTCGTTTTGATGCCAAAATTTCAAAAAAAGATCGGCATGAATACTAACATACAAGAAGGTAGCCTGGTCAATGCTCTTCTTTTCAAACGGCATTCCACTTAGAAACGCCATATCTGTATGGAACAGGGTTTCCACAATCAAAACAACCCATTTTCAGCGACATTTGTGTGGTTAGGTGCACCTGATTAGTTTAGCAGCCGATTAAAAAGCCATGGTGGTTTCCATAGAGAAAACACTCAGGACAGTTTATTTCAAAATTCAGTTAGCTGTGATCCACAGTTCGGAAACTGTAGGAACTTTTGTGAAACCAAAAAGCCAACTTTTTTGCAGTCGAAAAAAACTGTTGAATGAGACAATATTTTGCCTATTTTCTACCGATCAGAATCAGCCTAATTAAAACGGCTCCACAGTGAAGAACAGTAGACTCCCTGCTACCAATGTGTTCATTAAAAATCTGTATACGGTTACTGTAAACAAAGTGAGGAATGAAGAACCATTTTGAGACACCCTGTCTTATTACTATTTTTCTAAGCCCAATATTTCCTTCAAAAGGAAACGAACGGAAACAAAATTTTGTCAATATTCCTTAAATATGTCAGGGTACATTCAACCAAAAATGGCCTGACAGAATCAATTTCCCTGTAAAAAGCTAAGGACTTCTGGGACACCCCTCGTATAATAAATTAATAGTTTCTGCTAACAACTTTTAATTTACATCCGTCTTTGGCCCTAGTTTTGCTTGTTTTAGTCTAAAAATTTTTCTTACTCCACTTCTGGGTGTTTCAAACATAAATGCATTGTATAACCGGTCTAGGTCAAGCAAAGATGCAATGTACGTAATACCAAAAACATGATTCAGAGTTAATTGCTCATTTCGAGCACTTTCCGGGAAATTTACAATTTTCATACATTTTTTCGACTCGCTTTACTCCCCCAGAAAATCATCGTTTTTGTCTTATAAGGGTCAAGCTAATATATCACATGCCTGCGATCCGCATTTTTGGTCAAAAGTACGTATCTTCCATGTGCATTCGCTGGTTACTGACATACTCATTGTGAAAGACCAGTCAAATTCATTAAATTGTACGTAAAATACCTTCCTTTAAGCTTTAATTTCTGTTTTCAATTCACTAAATGATAATTGTGTTGGTCAAAAAGCAGAAATTTATGCCTAAAAATGCCATTTTGAAATTATTTATTTATTCTCAAAGTTAAGCTTTGATAAATACGTGGCTGATAGAATGGTAAATAAGAAATTGAAAATTAAAAAAATAAAAATCGTTTGAGGGTCTAACTAATTTATGGGACGTGAAATGTTCTAGGGCAATCTAAACCCTCGAACCCCCACACACATTCAAGGTCGTTAATTTACATACGTCATAATTTATGTAAATACAACGTGTATTACGTGACGCCTACTCGATTATATTTTTCTCTTTAAGGTTGCAAACAAAAGTGCCGAAGAAGCGAATATCATTTAGGGAGAACACCGTGCCTTTTGTCATTACCGCTTTCACTTCGTCTTTCCTGTTTGTTTTGTTTTATTATCTACTTCTTCGGTAGTTATACCAACGATTCTAAATTTCAATTGTTGTTCTTTATTAACCATTACTACATTTATTATTAATAAATTTTCATTTCTTGTTTCAGAAGCCTTTTTAGTGCAGCCGATAAATAGGTATGCAGCGCTCGTGTTAAATAGAATCGATACTAGCAAAGAAAAATGCTCCGATGGAGCAAAAAAGATGAATATACTTGGAATTGTGGATTATTAAGGATGTAAAAGGAGGGAACCACACCTGGGCGTGGGGGGTTTGGGGGGTATGCAACCCCCAGAAACCAAAATACTCCCCCCAATCAAAATACCCCCCCCCAGAATTCAATTTTTTGAAATTTTTTTCGTTTTTCTCGCAATTTTTTTATGCCAATGGATAGTGCTTGATGAGAAACGTCGAAAAATGGTGTTTTTATCGCCATACCACCATTTTAGGTCATTTTTCGACCTTCAAAAAAATCTTGCGTCCCCCCATAATTTTCTTTGCTGCCCACGTATGGAGGGAACTAGGAAAACACTTCCTAAAGTCGCAAAATCTGATAAAAACCACTCTTTCTCTAAGCAACGTGAAAAATCGAAGTATATTCTGCGGTTAACACATTAGAATAAATATTTAACTATAAAAATGATTGAAAAAGCAGCACGTTAGCTATGCAACAGCTATGGGATATGATATCGAGTAAACTAACAGTCTTTCTAAGCCAATTGAATGAAATAGCAAACATCGATGCATCCAAAACAATTGCAAGAAATTGTTGGTTCAAAACAGTAGGAAACGCGTGAGTTGACTTGAAGCAGACTAAATGTAGGTACACTAGCATGCCCGTAACGATTGTGTGCACTAATCAATCGGCCCCTGCTTTGCTTGCTATAATGCTCATAACAAAATAAAACAACTTTAAATACAATACCACTTAGTTTTCTATCAATCAGGATACGAAGCTAGTCAGCGTTGCTACTTGCCAGCAATTTAAAAAGTGAATGTAACGAAGCATCGTTCGAATATTAACTTAAATTAAGCAAAAACTCTCGAGCATTCCAATCGCTCTCGATATTTTTATATGATTCACTCTCTCAATTCTATCATCACGTGAACTTTGCGGATAACGCCGGTTAACCTAAAATTTGTAGTTTGTCGAAAGCATAAAGCACTTGGACAGAATCTCAAGAAAAGTGAATCACATAGTTTCAGCATGTACCACACACAGAAGAATTTGCAGAACCAAGAAGCCAATTCCTGGAATAAGGAAACGATTTCTCAGAAATATGATCGACTAGCTATAGATTGCCCACTCACCGATTATGTATAAATTAGCTCTGATTTTAAGTAAAAGTTAGTTCGCACGTCATTACGCTGCGCGCCGCTGAAGGATTCCCCCGTCGTTATATTAATTTTTATTTTGTTACTTGCACTATCTTGCTCTCATGTAATAAAAGTTTAGCTCTCTGCTCTGTGCATATTACGAAAGTACCTGAGCAAAGTTAGCTTGCTACATGAACATTATAGATTTCGTTTATACACTCTTATCTGAAATTTTGAAAATTATTTTAAAAAGACACTTTTTAGAGGCCGCAGAATATACTTCGATTTTTTGCGTTGCTTAGAGGAATTGTTATTTTTATCAGATTTTGCGACTTTAGGTAGCTTTTCCTTGTCCCATCTTTTTACATCCTTACTTAATAATCCACAATTCCAAGTACATTTCCATCTTTTTTGTTACATCGGAGCATTTTTCTTAGCTAGTATCCTACTTCTAATTAGCATGATTTGAGTACATCAGTCTGTAAACACATACAGTAACATGCCACAACAATGACAGCAGTCCAACAACGCGGAAAACAATATTATTCTTAACATCAGCATTATCCTTTTTAAACAAGACAACAGATCAAAGTTTTTCAGCATAAACTTTACACAAATATCAAGAGTGAGGAACACTAACGCTCAGATTAACTACAAATTAACAAGAAATTAATAGTGCAAACTTTACACAACTACTAGGCGTGCAGAAAACTAACAGTCAGATTCCCAATTCTGATTTTACGTAGAACATTTTGAAAAAAATTAAGCTTCCGTAGGGCTCTAAAACTAAAGTTAATATGCAGTGTAAACTTTAGACAACCACAGAGTGTAAAAAAATTTCAGTCGGATTCGTAATTCCAATATTACTCATCAACATTTATTAAAAAATGAAGTCTCCACAATGGCCCGAGGACAAATAAATATCGATGTAAACCACTTTACACCAATGTTGAGTGCAAACAAACTGGCGTATCACATTTGGTTTCTGGTCCATTTTTAGACTTGAGATTATGTCCAGACTCATAACCTAGAGCTTGGCAGAAGACACGTTTGACTCCCCCATTTTTTGGACTTTACACCTCCCAAGAAAGATAAATATTGATGTAAACAAACGCAATTAGCTGTGACGCGTACCCCTTAGAAAGTACTTCATTTTTATCCTATTCGATCTCACCCGACTTCTGTACAGAGAAAGTGGCGAACAAAAAGATGGGCAAACACGTATTTTCCACTGTCCACCACATTGTAAACTTTGAAAATCTGAACCTAACGCCCCATTAAGTGTAGATAAATTCGGTTCGGGCCAGTTTGTAGCCCTTTGAATGTAGTACGTATGTATGTGCCAAACTTATGTTCCGCAAAATATTTGATATGATATACCAATTAAAATACGGAAAAACCTGTTTTTGCGCCCATTTTACACCTCAGATTTCGAACTTTACACCCCCATAAACAACTCAATATTACGTTTTTTTGAACGCGGCTTGCTTCGACATGTAGCCCTTAGAAGTTGCTTTATTTCTGCTTTATTCAATTTATTCCAACTCATTACCGAAAAAGTTGGCAATGAAATCTTGGACAAAATCTGTTTTTTCATTTATCCATTAGAGTGTAAAGTATAAACCCCTGGTACTAACTGCGTATTGATTGTAGAAAAGTTTTCTGGTAAGCACAAGATAGCACTTAATCCGTAAAACATTCCTGTCACAAAAATTTCTCAAAACCCATAAACGGAGTTGTTAGCAGGCATAAACAAGCCGAAAACTCGACCAAAATCTGTCTTTTCACCTCCAGATTTTCGCACTCTTTACACTCCCATTCGAGAACTAAGGCGGAATACAAAAAACAAAAGTGTTATCTGCAGAACCTAAATAGACGAATAAGTCAAATGAAGTGCATGGTTTTGCCAAAAGAATTAAAAAAATGAAAAAAGGCATTATACAGAAGATTTGACCCCATTATTCGTTTTTTAAACCCACATGCGAGAACGGACACGTGAGCCACTGCAGTAACTATCGGCCGATTTCAGCTTGATTATACTATTTTGAAAAATATTCATCATTCAACTGAAGTTTAAGAACAGTGCATTTATGATAAAAAAATAATTATTCATTAAAGACGAGTCAAAAACCTTTGAAATAAGAAAAATCTGATCAAACAATATGCAATACGGAGTAATCTACCGGCAACAGAACATAGATTATAATTCAAAGTTCACATCTTCATACCTCAACAAAGACTGGCTGTAGGAAAGTTTAAAGGTCAGATTCGTTATTCTGACCTTACGGAGGACATTTAAAAAAAATCACCATTCACGACGCTCTGGGCGGAAAAATTTTTTCAGTGTAAAGTTTACACCTGCACTAATAACGCAATATTGATTGTAAAGAAACAACATAAATTTTGACGCGTAGCGCTTAGGACGAGGCACATTTTAAAGATATTTACCACTTTTGTCTACTAAGTGGAGAATATGGCAGGAAGAAAATATTTTTTTTGTCCCAGACTCTTTACAATTAACCGCCTCTAAATTTGAAATTTTACGTTTTCGATAAAACACACCCCTAGATGTTATAACTGTCTACCTTTTGAAACCAATCAGACTGCATAGAATGTAGAACTGAGTTAGATATGCTTCTGCAAATGAAAACAGTAAAAAACCGTCTGCTTTACATAATATTTTGCATAATAATGCTTTACATGATAATGCATTAAAGAGAAAAATTTTTCATCGAGATTTTGTTACCCTCTACATTATAAAACCAATTGGACTGCACAGAAACCAAAATTGAGTTAGATAAGCTGAAAACAAGCAAAGAGTAAAAAACCCGTATACTTCACATTTTTGTGCAACAAACATTGAGTGTAAAGAAATTTTAAGGTCAGACTCGTTATCTACAGCTCGGGGGCAACATTTGAAAAAATTGGCCCTCCACAAATTATTTGATTTTTCGGTTTACTCTTTACGCACTCATTGCTAACTCGGTATTGAGTGTAAACAAAAAAAGACGGGCATCGAATTTTTCAATTGTCCATCGATTAAAAAAACCGCACCTCCCAGGTGTGTGCCATTGTTGTTGTGAGGGGGGACACAAATTTCGCACTCGCTGTGATAAACATATAAGAAAAAGGATGGCCAAGTATATTATAGGCAGCGCTGCGCTCCCTATGATACAATCGTGGCCATACATACACGGGCTTGGTGTTTTGGGTCCACGAGAGCCAGAATTTTTCTGGCGAAAATAAGGCAAAAGTGTGATCAAAAACGGATAGAAATCGGACATTTCTTATAAAAATGTTTGAAACACCAGAAAATGGATTTTCCGTGCTATTATGATTTTAATTTTAATTTTTAGAGCTATTTTAGCTTAGAAAAGTTTTTTTCGACTTCCCAAAGCTGGCGCCTTTATTCATAAATACATATGTAGGTAGGTACATATTGCATGCTAGTTGCTCAAAAATAAGCGCATGTTTTTAATAAGTAAAGCCATATGAATAGAGCGCTAACATTAAAACGTCTCGAGCAATACTAAATCGGATAAAATGTCCCTATTAAAATAAAAAGTGGCGATTTGCAGTCACGCAAAAACAGCACTGTATCCATTCCTTAATCAAGAAGAGACGTTATGAACTGGAATCACTCATCGATGGTTTTCTTGAGTTGACAATCCCGAGAAACTGAAAAATTATAGGACAGGAAATATATCTTAATAAAAGACAATAAAGATTTTCAGCGTTACTTGTATGTTCTAAAAGGATGGGTACCCATTTTAAAATCATATAGAAAAATTAGTGCATTTTCAAACTAATTATTCTTCTCAGACAGAGATCCATCTGTTATGTGAAAAACTAGAAAATCGTTAAGAAGTACAGGGTGGCTCATAAAAAAGGTTACCCAATGTACTTTTATTCATAACTAGCCGCATTAGACATTGCTAAACTATAAACGCTCTTTGAAAGCGCAAATAAGGGGCAACAAAATTGCAAAGTTTTATTGAGTTACCTACCTTTGTTATTCTTATTAGCCACAGAAAGGCTAAGCTGCTCATTATGACTTTTTCTATTTAACCCATAGCAATATTTCATAGAAAAAATATTAACTACATGACCTTTAACTAGTGGTTTCTGACTCATAGAATTCGTTTGATGCGATGCATTTTTGTAAATCCAACTTTTCATTGAATACAAACACAATCAAAGTGTAACATGATGAAAAAACTCGCATAATTGAACTTAGACGAACAATAAAACTGACAATTCTGAAGCGAAGAATAATAAACAATAGTGTAAAGATGTTTTAATGGCTATTTTGGGTGGAAAAAATTTATATTGACGTTTCAAGCAGATATATGCTAATCAACACTCCTAATTACTAACTTTTCTTGTTGTAACTTATTAAAAAAGCGATTTTTACAAAAGTGTAAGACACAGTTATGAATAAAACATTGGATACCCTTTTTTATGAGCCAATAAAAAGATATCAAATTCTGGGTCTGCTGTCCAAGTTGACTGAAAATACGTGCTTCACTAGAAAGCGACGAGACGGTGGTTGCGCTTTCTAATTTTCTTCCACAATGTAGTTTTTCTCATTTTATCATCCTCAATTTTGGTGCGCAAGAAATAAGATACGAATAACATATACAGAAGCGCTAGTCAGAAAAATAACAATGAAAATTTGTATCGGTTCAACTTCAAGAAATATTGCGCGGAAGATAAAATTTAATAGAATGGATCAACTAAACTGTTCATTCATTCTTATTTTACATCAACGACAAGGATTTTACTAACCTGCGTCAGAATTTTATCGATCTCGTCCAATTGACGCAATAGATGAACTTTCACATACCAAACTTCGGCTAAAGTTACCGCCAAACAAACGGATAAGAAAATCGGCGGGAAGATGAAAATTACAAACGACATGTTGCTACTGCTCTCTTGCATTTTGTAAACAGTTAGAACAGGAAATATTCTGATTGCTCAAGGCGGAAGTGCATTTTAGACACAACAGAATAACAGGAAGAATAAACAGTAGCATTCAGCAATTATGTCTCATAATAAAAAAAGCTCATCAAGCATGTAGTTTGCCTCAAGGTCGCCAGGCCGCTAGAAAATTACCCAACGTTATCATAGCTGGCATATTGTACACCAAATTCAGGCATACAGCCTCACAGGCAACAAGAGAATTGAATGATCACGAATCATAAAAGCATCGCAAACCGCATCCAAATTCATGTTTACATTCGCTACGCTGCTGCAATTCATGTTTACACGCGCTAGACCGCTGGACACATACACTGTGGATCATGGTCAGACATATGCACGTGGGAGGGTTGGGGGTTTAGACCGGCCAGAATAGAATAAAAGAAAAATTTCGCGGGGATAATGAAAATTGAAAATTTCCTGCTGTGACGCTATTTTAGCGCTTACTCGTACACCAATTTTTTAGATCAATTTAAATTTTTGACCGCAATCCTAGACCGGCTGATCCCCGAATTGGCAAAGCTGGGCATCTATGGTTATAGCACGGTCCTTTTTATAAGTGGGAGGGGCGAATAGTCTAATTTCTGAATTTGCCGACTTTTGCAAGTGTCAAGCGCAACATTGCAGTGGCTTTTCGTGTTTTCGTCGTCTGCTTGACGTATGAAAGCTCATGCTGTCGACTTATGAATGCTCAGCAGCATACATGGGCGCGAAACGGAGCTGGACCTCCCATAAACTACTCAAAAACTCCAGAGGTAGGAATGAGTTTTGAAAATTTGTTATCTCTACGCGACCTTTGATGCCAACGGGTAATGCTCGATGAGAAACGTCAAAAAAGTATATTGAAGCCCTATCACCATACTGGGCGTGGAGAGGGGGGGTTTGGGGGTATGCACCCCTCAGAAACCAAAATGCCCCAGAATTCAATTTTTGGAATTTCTTGCTTTTTTTCTCGCAATTTTTTGATGCCAATGGATGGTGCTAGATGAGAAACGTTGAAAAATGGTGTTTTTCGCCATATTACCATTTTTACAGCCATTTTTTGAACTTTTAAAAATCTTGCACCCCCAGAATTTTGGTGCCGCCCACCTATGCCTACCACCAACAATTTCGACCAAGGCAAAATTTGTTCGCTGCCCATAATCGTACCCCTACGAACCTATTGATTGACGTTCCTTAGATTTGCATGATGTCATTCACAGCTGATTAACAATTGGCCATTTAATGAACGAAAAACACGCGATTACTAAATTTCCTACACCTTATTCAGCCGATGTTTTGACGGAAAAGACTGAACAAATAAATAAATATATTGTCGGTTGGATAAAATAATGCACAAACAGCATTGCATAGACACTTGATTAGGAAAACGGATTAAATGAGCAATCAAATACGAGAAGCAGGCACCTTTGCGAAATGAGAATAGGCGTGAATTGTTCAAAATGGGCAAGAAAGAGAAAATATATAGATGAGAAAAGTTTAGTACCAAATATTTTGACATCTAAACTATTAATTAATGCCAAAAAACAGGCGAAAGCTATCATTGATATGGGGCTTTTGGAAGGTTTTATCTTGCGCCTATCGATGTGTATATTATCCGGAAGAAACGAAAATTTTTTATAAAATTACGAATTCTTTATTAATGCATACACATTAGTCCAGAACTTTATTGGGCAGAAGAAACTCGGAATCCAAAACTTTGAAACCAGGAAGGTACCGAATTGGATAATTTTGTCCAATCAAACCCTCCAGAATTCAGTTGCTGCTATACCTGGACTTAGGGAGGTGGGTATGCACCACACATGGGCGTGGGGGAGGGGTTTGGGGGGTATGCATACCCCCTAAGAAGTTGAAATACCCCCCCAGAAATCTAAATAACCCCCAGAATTCTCATTTTGAAATTTTTTGTTAATGCTTTTTTAGCGATTTTTTGATGCCATTGGATAGTGCTCGATGAGAAACTGCGAAAAATAGTGTTTTTTTCGCCATACGACCTATTTTAAGACAAGTTTTTGACCTTTAAAAATTTTTTCACTCCCTCCCAGAATTTCGGTGCTGCCCACCTATGGTATGCACCTCCCAGAGACCAAAATACCAACAGAATTCAATTTTTGAGATTATTTTTTTCGCAATTTTTTTGATGCCAACGGATAGTGCTCGATGAGAAATGTTGAAAAATTGTGTTTTTTCGCTAGACCACCGTTTTAAGGCCATTTTTTTACCTTTGAAAAAATCTTGCACCCCCCGAAATTTAATGCCGCACACCTATGGTAGCTGCCCATGTATGCTGTTAACATTTTCTACAAATGGGCACGACGGACACGCAGACTTGAATAATTCCGAGTGGCCTATAAAACGTTGTAAAGTGTTTGGATAACGAGCTTAAGAGAAACCAAAGGAAAGTTAGGATTAGCGATTTAGAACAATTTTTAAGAGGTTCATAGAATTCTAAATATGTTACTTTAAACTGATTTAAGAGCAAAATGCACATTTAAGAAAAAAGGGGGCAAAATTAGGCATTTTAAGGATTTTCAAAAATAATCAACGACCACACACGAAAAACCCAGAGAAAATCGTTCGGTCGAACGATAAAAAAGGCAGAAATGGCGACGTAACGATATCTCTAACAAAATATTTAGATCAAACGCATGTTGTGTGTAAGCTGCGGCGTAAACGAATAAAAACGGTCGAAATCTAAAACTCAAAGTCACGCGACGCGCCTAAAATCAATCGATAAAAGAGCGAAACAAACGGGTAATGCGTTATATATATTAATTACTTAACAAAAAAGCGCGTGAATAGGCAAAATGATAAAAATAGCAGCATTATGCAAATTAATTAAAATTTGTTCGTCTGTTGTAAACGTGCGTCGTTTAAAGATCCGATTCGCCGTACAGCTGATTGCTGAACGTGACGTAATCGAAGCAGCCAGCTTGAGCACCAGGTCCTCTGAAAGGAGGCATACGGTGTATACAGTAATCCGCTTGATCGGGAGGCAGCTCGCGTCTCAGTTCGTCGGCGGTGATAAATGGCTTAAAAATGATGAAATAAAGTGAAGAATTATATGCATTATGCGTATCAGGGGCGGATTTCAGTGAAGGAGGGGCGGCGGCCCCCCCCCATTGGCCAAAAATATTCGGCGAGATAAGGAATGAATATGCAATTTGCAATGATTTTTGGCCGTCAGTGACCATAATTTCTTGAATTTTTCCGGCGCTACGCGCCGGATGATACCTATTAATGACGTTTATTTACTTTCTTGGCGACCTGGAAGTCATTTTCTGTTCATGTAGGTTTCAAAACAATTTTAACAGCAGAAACAGCTATTTCGCATAGTTTTTTCTATTTGCAATTAAAAATTTCGATGTTTCGCATCTAATGCATTAAATACAGGAAAGCAAGCGGTGAATCATGCTTCTAGACGTCTATCCGCCTTAATTTTACAAATTTTCCGGCACTTCAGCGCAAGATTCTTGTTGAAGTCAAAAAAAATTTAATGATTTTTCCTCACAAAATTGTCGAAAATTTTAAAATTTTAAGAAAAATATTGCGTCAAAAGTGATTTTATGTAAAAGTGTGCAATGTAAAAAACCGAAAAAACGTCATTTCGCGCGTTAAAGGCAAATTTTTGGACCTATTTTGGAAAAGTTGGGATACCACCGCCCCTTAGGAAAATTATAGATCCGCCACTGATGCGTATCATACATGGACGGCATAGTAATTACGGGGGAGGGTGAAACCAGAAAGTTTCTAAAGCGCGTTTTTGGCTAAAAACGACGGATACGTGCTTGAGAACACAATTTGTCAGCGTTTCTGACGACGCTCTATCGTTCCAGAACGTAAATAGCATAAAACATCATCCCGAAAAAATTTGGCGAAGCTTCGAGATGCAAAGTTGGATATCTCAAAACGCTCGAAGCAGCATCTTTTCTGCACATTTTTCGGAAAATCGAGAATTCTTGGGGAGGGGGTGAATACCATACATAGGCAGCAGCCAAATTCTAGAGGTCTGGGAGGTGCAAAACCGGCTAAAATTCAAAAAAACATGCCAGAAATTGAATAAGCCCATTTGTGGTGAAAACCCCTTAACCATAGGTGGGCGACACCAAAGTTCTGGGGGGGGGTGAGAGATTTTTTCAAAGGTCAAAAATAAGCTTTAAAATTGTGGTATGGCAAAAAACACCATTTTTCAACCTTTCTCATCTAGCACTATCCATTGGCATAAAAAAATTGCTAAAAAACAACAAGAAAAATGTTCAAAAATTGAATTCTGGGGGTAGGGTATTTTGGTTTCTGGAGGGTGCAAACCCCCCAACCCCGCAAGCCAAGGTATGCCCTCAACCCTCCTAGATCATACATGATGCGTAGAACCATGCGTGTAATAGGGGAATGAGGAGGATCCCCATCCCACTCAAAGTCGGTCGTCCTCTCAATCCCCCTTAGTCAGAGACTTTTTCACCCTTTCCCATTTTTTTATTGCGAAAACTTGTTTTTCAGGCCATTTTAAGACTATTCTTTTGTAATTTTGACCAAAAGTAGGTTATCCCCTTCCTCAATTAAAACTTGTTCACTAACTTCTCCCTAAATTTTAAACCGTTACACGCCTGTAAGGACAAAAATTAAATCAATTTGTAATCAAACGGAAATAAAGAGTCAATGACGTTAAATGAATTAAAAAGACTTTAAAACACTAAATCTTACATGTAACGGCACCAAATTTTGGAAGGGGAACCCCCGCCCCGGCCATTTTTAGAAAGGGGGTAGATGATTTCAAATTTTTGACCAAAAACGGCCAAAAAGCACCTAAAACCGACCAAAAATCGCAAGTTTTTCTAAAAATCGGAGGGGCGTCGAAAATTTTCTGATTTTGAGGGGTTTGGGGGAAGGGATGACGTCCGACTTCGGGTGGGGGATCCCCAAACCCCCTGTTACATGTATGCATTGAACTTATAGAACAAATCGTAATGAAACTAATTGATATGATAAGATTAACAGAAGCACTGACAGTCGAAATAAACGTAGAAGACGAAACATTTGAAATGATGCAAAACGTCAACTTTGTGAGTTTATTTCATTTTGTATAACATTTTAACCCATTTTCAAATTTGAGAAAAATAATGATTTTCCTCCGACTTATTTCGATAAAAAACAAAGTAAAATAATGATAATTCACAGACAATCGAAATACTTCTCAGCTCGATAAAAATGGAGAGATCGATTTTGTGGGACGTTTCAAAATTTTTTATTTAAAAAATTTAGTTTTGATTAGAAATTTTAAACCTTAATCAGAAATTAGAAAAAAACGACTTTTCAACGGAGGGGTCCACACATAAGCGTGGGGGTTGTACCCCAGAAGTTGCTGGAACCCCTAGATTACTGTAGACCCCCAGAATTCTATTGTTAGTAACGTTTTTGCAAATTTAACCCATCCTGACCCCCCAGAATTTTCTTGCTGCCCACGTATGGAGGGGTCTCAACCTCAAACGCCCAAGTGTGGTGAGAGGGCCACGAGAACAATGGAAGTCTTAAATTTTCAAATAGGGAGTCCAAAATTTTCAAGGATCAAAAATGCCAATAATTTATATTAGGACAAAGGCTATTTCCTCGACGTTCCTCATTTCAGCTGCCTCCATTAGTATCGAAAGATCGGGGGGAGGGGGTAAGGACAGTTTTTTCGAAAAAATAATTCCGAGGGTCTTCCGAATTTCAGGGGTATTTCGGATTCTAAGGGGTTAAACCAGACCCCCAAGCCTATGTGCGCTCATGCTCCCTTAACGCTATTTGGACGACGATTCTTCGCTTTTTCGCAATTTAACGAGGAATAATAGACAAAACTAGGCAAATTTCAAACGCACATAAGTAAAACGAGCAACTTCTAAAAATATATTTAACATAAAATGTACGTAAGGCAGAAAAAACCACAATCAATTAAAAAAAAAACAGAAAGTATTTGCATATTAAAAAGGCCTCGGCGGAGCCATAGGTGGGCGGCACCAAAATTCTGGGAGAGCGCAAGACTTTTCAAAGGTCAAAAATGGTCTTAAAAATGGTGGTATGGCGAAAAAACACCATTTTTCAACGTTTCTCACCGAGCACTATCTATTGGCATCAAAAAATTGCGAAAAAACGAAAAAAATTTCAAAAATTGAATTCTGGGGGATATATTGGTTTCTGGGGGGTATTTTGCTTTCTAGGAGGGGGTGCATACCGCACAGACCTCCCCAACCTCGCCCAGGTGTGCTCGGAGCTGATAAAACTACAAAATGACTTGAAACCGAGAAGAAAAATTTCTAATATGTATGTTTGTTGTACGAATTACCTTGCCTCCGGCCAAAATTCTAAAAGATTCTATAATTTGCTCAGCGCTATCGGTATCCAATGTTTCGCGAGTCATGAAGTCCAAGAAGGCATCAAACTGAACGTGATGGGTTCGATTAGGGTCAACAATAGATAATATACGCTGAAACTCTATTTCGCCCTAAGAAACAACGTGGCAGTAAATAATTACGAAAGAAAAAATTTAGATTTCTTACCCAGCCATTTTTAGGAATATAATAGAAATTAGTAAAAATAATTAAAATAATAAAAAATAAAAAAATAATAAAAATTTAAAATATTCAAATCAAATAACTTTTGTTATTTTATTTATATTTTTATTATACCGTTTTAAATTATTATTTCATTATTGAATATTATTATTATTTCATTCATCATCTTCAATTATTTCTTAGCCATTCTTTTTTTGCTATTTTTGAAAAATTCGCCAATTAACTCCATAGAATGGCCGACTAACCCATCGGATAATTTGAGCCATTAAACATATAAAGACGACTTCATTCTAACCGTGCATCTAGCAAAGCGATAGGTGATCTCCAGTGGCGGATCCAGGATTTTCCTAAGGGGGGCGGTACTCCTAAGGGGGGGGGGCGGAACCCTGACATGGGCGGAAAAATTAGCCGTTTTAACCCGAAAATCGCTCAAAAATCCATAATTTTGCGTACTATTTTGGGCCAATGGGGGGAGGCCGCCCCCACCCCCTAAATCCGCCCCTGGTGATCTCCAACACAAAAATCGGCTGTTCACATAAATTAAATCTGAGATTTTCCGCGCTCACCCGTGCGTTTAAGCAAACCCTGTCTTTTTAATATATTTTGACCTTTAATGCCTTGTAAACTCAGTTAACTGTAATAAAAATCCAGAATTTTCACCTAATTCTGACCATTGGTTTTGATTCGCCCGACCCTAAACACGTGCATTTATACTGCGATCTCTAATTGGATCATGAATATTTTATAGAAGGCCAATTCTTAGGCTCCATTTGAAGAGACATTCCGATTTTTTAAACAGTAATTTCCATTTTTTTAAATTTCGTTTAAATTTGAGCCCTTTTTAGCCGCCCAATCTACGTACCTCTCGTCCAGGCTTAATATTATATCCGACCGATATGAGGCATGACTTGAATTCCTCGGGTTCCAAGCCTAGTCGACTCTTGTCGAAGTGGTTGTACGAAGATCTGAATTCGTTGAGCTGCTCGTCGCGAATGCCTTTGCTATCTCGGGTCAAAATCTGTCAAAAAAATCGAGCAAATTTTTAGAAATGCAACTATGGTAAAAAAAAGCGTCAGACAATACTAATTTATCCATATGGACGTACACGTAGTGTTTTTTTTGTACAAGGTCCGTTTGTACATGTACAAAGATGGCCCCTAAAAGTCTTTGTACATTTCGTGCACACAAATTTTTGGGTACTATAATATGGTACAGTAGCAATTTTAGTGTGGCAAAAACAGAGTTGTTCGACCTTTGGTTACGTATTTTAGCAATTTCTAGGTTTCTGAGGTATATATATATATATATATATATATATATATATATATATATATATATATATATATATATATATATATATATATATATATATATATATATATATATATATATATATATATATAGAACACACAATTGCCTATTTTCGGCGCGGAGCGCCGAGAATTTTCGCGAATTTCGAACCTTTTTTGCAGTTTTTGTCTTCCAAAAATCCTTGTACATGTACAAAGACGGTCCCCAAAAGTCTTGTACATCGCGTAAAATCTTGCCGAATACAAAAAAACCGTAGTACACGCAACAACCTAAAATTCTAGGTGGGGGTCCCTGATCAATTTTGAGGGAGAGGGGTAAGTGACCGACAATTTTTGGTTTTAAATGGCCAAAACCAAAAACACCTAAAACGGCCAAAAAAAGCTCATTTTTCCAGAAATCGGGGGAGATCGAAAACTTTTCTGGCTCTGCGATGATGGGGATCTCCCATCCCCATGTTACACGTCGGTATACATCAGCAGCAAAGGCATACCTTGGCAATGAATTTTGGTTCTGAAGGTACCGGTGTACCTTTTGTTGAGGTTGGTTGGTTGGTTGGTTAGTTGGCCGGTTATTTGGTTGATTGGTTGGCTAGTTGGTTGTATCATTTTCTTATTTTTTCATTTTTAGGTCAAAAAATTCTACCCCCCCCCCAATCAAAAACTGTTTTTCTGGTGCCACCCAGCTGGGGTTCTGAAGGTACCGGAGTGCCTGCTGGCGCCATCGGTGGCGCGGCATTGCCCACCTGAGAGCACAGGTGCATACATGTACGTAAAATGGAATGGGAGGGGGCGCCCGAACACAAAGTTGAGCTCAAAGTTGAGCTTTTGGTCATTTTATATGACTTTTTGACATTTGCGGCCGAAAATTGAAGGTCGTTTACCCTCTCTAAACCCCAACAATCCAAAATACCCCGTAGAATTTGAAAGAAACCCAGAATCAAATTTTCAACACTCACCTTTCTTGGCGATTTTTTGATGTCAGTAGATAGAACACGATGAGGAACGACGAAAAATAGCATTTACTTCTAACATTATTTTTTGGCAAGTCCTTTAAAATTTTTGGACCCCCAAAAATAGGTTCTGCCCATGTATGATTACAGCAATACATGTAGAAAGAGTTAAAAAATTGTCGACGCGAGACTCAAAACAAAAATGATCAATTCAAATTTTGTATTTTTTCAAATAAATTACATTTTCTTATTATTTTATTTATTAGCTTTGCTTTATTAAATGATTTTGATAATTTAATTACTAATTAATAAAATAAATTAAATTTTAATAATTTCTCCGATTTTTGATTCGCTTAGAACGATCATCATATGACGATTATCATCGTCGTCGACGAGAACTACAAATATTTTGGGACGATTTGATTTCTATTAAGGTAGACGATAACGACGATCGTTCCGAATTTAATTTTTTTAAATTTTTCCCCAATTTCGAATTATAACTTTAAACATTATAATTTTCGATTGGCCGAATCACGTGTCTATTAATTGATTAATTTATTAATTAATTAATTTATTTATTTATGTATTTAAATATTATTTTATTTTTATATTTCCATTTCTCTTCAAATTTTAAAAATTATTTTTAAAATTTTCGAAAAATAAATACTTGATTTTCTATTTCGTTCGACGTCTTGTTGATGCCGGTGATCAAAGTTTCCCAGCCGACTCGCAACGTTTCCATCGTGTAGCGGGTGAAGGGATTTTCGAAAATGTAATTCTCCTGCAATTGTTGATTGATGCGTTCCAATTCGTCCAGATTCGGCTTGTAAGTTTGAACGGATCGATACAGGTCGCCCAGGCGTTGCAGAGACTGCTCCAGGCTGCCTCGGCCGCCCAAAGCCACGGCCGCCACTTGCTCCAATTGCTGCTCGATCCAAGGCCCGGTTACGTTGGCTTTTTCGGCGAACGACTGTCGGTAACGGTCGTTGGCTGGGGTGGAAAAACGAGTTTTTTGGAATTTTGCCAAAAAGTAGTATACGTAAATGTACAAAGATTTTTGGGAAGACAAAAACTGTAAAAAAAGTCCGAAATTCCCAAAAATTTTCGCCGAAATGAGTAATCGTTAGTTCCATATATGTTTATAATGGCGGGAATTGCATTTAGAAAGCGAAAATACCGAATTTTTCGGCGCTTCGCGCCGTTTTGAGACAATTTTCGGTATTTTTTGTCATCAAAAACCCAGAAATTGGCTAAAAAACACTAGCAAAGGTTTAAAAACCCGTTTTACCACGCCGAAAACGCTACTATACCATATAATAGCACCCAAAAATTTGCACGTACAGAATGTACATAGACTTTTGGGGACCATCTTTGTACATGTACAAGGTAACCTTGTACAAAAAAACACTGGTGCCCAAAAAAGTCTAGGCTTTTCCCACAGTTTATATTCAACTAAAAGCGACTGGAAATTTTTGCCAAAAAACGACCGACAAACGCCTGATTTTGGCCAAAAAAGCCCCGAATATTGCTATATTCTATCACACGAGGGCGTAGGGAGGGGTGAGAGGGGGCATTTATTACCCCTTCCTAAAAGTTTGAAAAATCGGGCACTGTCGGGCGATTTCGGACAACCAAAAGCTGTTTCTAATGAGAATATTGTTGATTTTTTTCGTTAAAATCCGGCTCAGTTATCTAAAAAATTCGGTTAACTCGGTCAATTTCCCGCGGAAAAATTAATTTTTCCACGTTCTTGCACTTATTGCCAATTATATGCTACGAGAGCAGTACGTTATTCAGACAAAAAATAGTCAAAAATATGCATTTTTCGACGAAATGCATTTTAAATCGATTCGATCTACATTCTAACATTGAAAAGGACATTCTGGATGCTTAAGACGACAATAAAACTATATTATCTAGCAGTGGCGGATCCAGGATTTTCCTAAGGGGGGAGGGGGGGTACCCCTATGGAGGGGGCGAAACCCTGACTTGGGCGGAAAAATTAGATGTTTTAACCCAAAATCGCCAAAAATCGCTCAAAAATCCTTAATTTTGCGCATTATTTTGAGCTAATGGGGGAGAGGCGGCCGCCCCCCCCTAAATCCGCCACTGTTATCTAGTAAAAACGCACGTTGTTTTGACTGCGGTTTACTACGTGACCGTTTCTGAATTTCACGCCCTCTATCCATCCCTAACTTGCCCATCTATGTATTTTATCTTTCAAAAACTTAGAATTTTTGCCAAAGCAACTCGGATTCGGGCAAAAGTGCTTAAAAAGTCTGAATTTTCTTCAATTACACTCCATCTAAAAAAGCACTTTGAATTTTTGCCAAAAATGCCAAAATCTGAATAGAGACAATTTGGATTTTTCGTAAGAAAATCTCCACGAGAGGTGTTTTCTCCACAATTTTATAATTAACAAATAAATTGCAACTTCAGAATTTTCGCTAGAAGCGCCTAAAATGTCAGAATTGTACTACATTTTATTTAAATAAAAGCATGTTTAAATTTTTATAAAAAATGCATAAAAAAGTCGAATTCGTATTTTAACAACTTCGAATTTTCGCCAAAAAACCCAAAAGTCAGAATTATACTATATTTTATTTAAATAAAAGCGACATCGACTCTTTGCCAAAAATGCTTGATGAAGTTGAAGCTTTTTATGTATTTTATATGAATAAAGGCAACTCAGTTTAAGTTTTTAGTAAAAATGTACAAAAAAGTAGACATTTACAAGTTTATCTGTAAATGAAAACCACTCAAAATCTAGGAAAAAATACCCAAAAAATCCATGAAAACAACTTCGATTTCATTATATTTTATCTAAATATAAGAAATTTCGAATCTTTGCCAAAAAATGCCCAAAAGTCAGTCGTTTACTACATATATTTAATCTATAAATAAAAACAACTTGTAATTTGTACCGAAAGTGCGCAAAGGAGTAGAATTTTACCAGTTTTTTCTAACAACTTCTAATTTTTGACGGAAAAAGTCCAGAAAAGTCAGACGTTTGCTATATTTTACCTTTAAATAAAAGCAACTTCCAATTTTTGCCAAAAAATAATTAAAAAGTCATAATTTCACTACATTTTATGTAAACGAAAGCAAATTTCGAATTTCGGTCAAAACATACCAAGAAAAGTCCGAATTTCATTCCTTTATCTGAATAAAAGCAACTTCGAATTTTTGTCACAGATGTCAAAAAAGTCAAAATTTTATTCGTGTTTATCTAGATACAAGCAACTTTGAATTTTTGTCAAAAATGTACAAAAAGCCTTGAAACTTTATTCACATAAAATGCAACTTAGAAGTTTCGACAAAATACCCAAAAAGTTTGACTTTTACGATATATCTAAATAAAAGCAACTCCGAATTCCTGCCAAAAATGCCCAAAAAAGTCCGACTTTTAAAATTTTATCTAACAAACAACAGAAACATTACTAAATGCGAATAACTTACATACTAAGCAGGAAAGAGGGAGATAAAGAACATTGCTGGTTCATCTTACCAATCAAGCGAAAACACATTACACAATTAACCATACATGCACATAGGGAGTGATGGGGAGTATTAACCATAGTGGGCAGCACCGAAATTCTGGGGGGGCGGAAAAATTTTCAAAGGTAAAAAAATGGTCTTAAAAGTGGTCGTATGGCGAAAAAACACCATTTTTCGACCTTCCTCATCGAGCACTATCCAATGGCATCAAAAATCGCTAAAAAAGCAAGAAATTTTTCAAAATTTGGAATTCTGGGGGGGTATATTTGATTTCTGGAGCAAGGTAGCTCAACTTCTGGGGGTGTATACCCCCCAAACCCCCCCCCACGCCCACGTGTGGTATTAACTCCCCTGAAGGGTCAGTCGGACAGGTACTGTCCGGCGATTTTGAGCTGATGGAACGTTTTTTGCATCATTTTGAGGTCAAAAGCAGTAAAAAAGTCAAAATTTTTCCGGCGCTCCGTGCCAGATTAGTACTTTTAAGTACTTTTCACTAAAAAAAACGGCCAAAATTGATAAATTTTTGTATTTTTCAGTGTTAAAAGTGATGTTTTGTTTTGAAAAAATTTATTTTCCAAAACTTCAGCTTCAGCTTTGGAGAAAATTTACATTGAAAACAATTTAAGAAAATTACTGCGATTCGTCAGTAGGCAAAAAACAATCAAAATACGAGCCATATCCAATCGCCTGCTGCTGACACCAATTAAACGAGCGGCTACGAATAGTCAAGAGTTTAAACAAAAAATTTGACATTGAAAATGTAGTTTCCAAAAATCGATTCTCATTACACCAAGCCCCCAGTGTAAAATAAGTAGAGGAGTAATTTAAAGCTAATGATTAATCAAGCATCGAATGAGAATATATGCGCGGTGTAAACAAAATGCGGTTTACACTGCTGACGCATCAGTGCTTGTTGCAATTGCGAGTCTCGTCTGGGCAGTGGTTTTTAAAATCGATTTTCATTACACCAAGCCCCCACTGTAAAATGAGTAGAGGAGCAATTTAAAGCTAATGATTAATCAAGCATCAAATGAGAATATATGTGCGGTGTAAACAAAAAGCGGTTTACACTGCTGACGCATCAGTGCTTGTTGCCATTGCGAGTCTCACCTGGGCAGTGGTTTTTTAAATCGATTTTCATACACCAAGCCCCCAGTGTAAAATAAGGAAAAAAGTAATTTAAAGCTAATGTTTAATCAAACATAAAAATTAAAATATATGTGCGGTGTAAACAAAATGCGGTTTACACTGCTGACGCATCAGTTCCTGTTGCAACTGCGAGTCTCGTCTGGGCACCAATTGCTGCATCTCCTGCCACTTGCCGCGCACTTCGTTGCCGCTCAAATTAGAATAAGGATTGGCCAAAATTTCGCGCGACAGATTGTGCTGCTCGATCAGGCGCACGATTTCCTGCTCAATGGCCATAATGGCGCGGAATTCCTGTTCCGCTTCGCCCAATGTCGCTTTGAATTGATCGTGGGCTCGCGATAGATTCTCAAGAAATGAAAAATTACAATCAAAATATAAAAATTCTTCAAAAAAAACCAAAAAATACAATAAATATTAAAACATAAATATGTATACTGAATGAATAAATATTTAATTAAATAAAAAAATTGGGAAAATAAATAAATAAAATTTATATAAATAGTAAATAAATATAAAAAAGATAAATAAATATTGAATAAATCGGTAAATACCTGTATTTCTTCCATCGTGTGCACTATAAACATATCTTGCAAATCCTCTTTAGCGCCGTCGAGCCAATTGTTGAAAGGCTAAAGAATAAAACATCAATATAAGGAAAACGGATAAAATTGAAGAGTTTCATACGAATAATAATTACAGCCAGAATCAGAAATGCGCATCGTGGGAATGTTTTATAGTGTGCATTTTTTGAACTCAAAAACAATAAGTATGCATCAAAAACGCCGATTTTTGGCGTTTCTAACAATTCTCTTTCTTTATTAGAACATAAAAACATTAAAAATGTTCGAAAAAATGGAAAAAACTGAATGAATCTGACTAAATATAGGCAAAAAATGATTATATGACGCGAAGCGCCGAACATGTGACACTGTTGAGCATATATGCACAACATGGGAATTCTAGGGGGAAGGTTCAGGCCCAAAACTTTGAAAAAATGCCTTTTCGGGCTGAAAAAAACGATAGGTATACGTCAAAAACACGGTTTTTTGACCTTTCAAACAATGCTCGTTCTTTCAGGAACTACTAAAAAATTGAAAAAAATTTGGAAAATTGAGTAAATTGAACAAAATATGGTCAAAAAATGTGTAAATGGCGCGAAGCGCCGAAAATTTTAGATTTTTGAGAAAAGTTGGGCTGAAAACGCTTCACGCTTTTTACAACTTTTACAAAAATCGATAATTCTTGGGGATCGCAAGCGGATAGCAGATAATATCTATAGTCTATTTCAAGAAAACTTGCGCATGGAATGGAAATCAATTTTCAAGCACTTACCAAAGTTGCAATACAATTTTGCATGATTAACCAGCCTTTGCTTATTGTGTGTAATATCGTGGTTGTCGCTTCAGTTTAAAACAATTTTGTAGTCAATTTACAACAGTCAAAAAGTTCCACTTCACAAGGTTTTGTGAAACAGAGAATATATGCGTACATACATAAAGAGAGTGATAAATTGCTTCGACAATATTTTTTCCGACCTTTACCTCACCCTGGAAGAAATCATTTGTTTCAATGCATATTAAAAATCAGCCAAGGTGCTGCTTTCTTCTAAGATCAATATTCCGTTTTGAACAAAAAAGGAAAAAAGGGGTGAAAAACTATTCGTATATTCGTAAAAATATATATTTTTAAATCAATTCTGTTAAATTATTAAAAAATTGCGAGAAAATCGTGTTTACAAAAGTGTGAACCAAAAAGGCAATAGCAGATATATGTAATACGACGAAGTATTACATTTTGTTGCCAAATAGTTGCTCTTTGAAAAAACACGTCTATTGTCTTGCGTTATGTATAGAACATTTTGTACGTCTTTTCGGGTCGCCCTGTAAAATTTTACTTGATAAGTTAAAATTTAATTGTTTATTAAATTAATTTATTTATTTGTCTTAAATTTATTTAACGAATTACCGCGGCTCTCTTGGCGAAATCCAAATGCATCTGATCAATGCGTTCCATGAGGCGCTCCGATTCTTCGAGATTTTGCTTACGCTTTTGACTCAACGTTCCAAGATGATCCCATTGATCGCAAATTCGTTGGCAGCGAGAGTTGACAGAAGCAAGATCGTGGTAGTGCAGGGAATTGAATAATTTTAGTTTAAAAAGTTAAAAATTAAAAAATTGTGGTTCGAAGTTCAAGATATTCTTTTGTACTTTAAATTCATTCGAGAGTGTAATGAAGGTTGAGTGCGGTACTTATAATAGACAACTATGCTAGAAAATGTACAACTCAGATCGGCTGCCTCCATGCCTTGAGAATTCTGACTGACTTTTGGGCAGATATATAATAAATTAAACCTAAAATTTTACGTAGCATGTCTTTTTTTACCAGTATTAACCTTTTTTGATACTTTTTAATATTTTTTTTCCAAATTATAAGGTCGTTCCCTTTAAAAATGGATAGCCTTATCGAAATTTTGACCCGTTACATTATGTGCACACATCTACGCCAGCCCGTAGCCAGCATTCTATTTCGGCGAGGGGGTAAAAAATTCTGAAAGTCAGATATATTGAAAACCATTAGCGGGTAGTCAAAAATAAAGACATTTTTGAATTTTTCCCTACGAGCTCTACACAATAATTAAGGAAAATTTCAAAAAAATTTTGAAAATTCTTCAGTTTATTTTATACTCGTACACAAAAAAATCTATCGCTTGAATCATCTGTGCAACTGATTTCTCATCGTGCAGTACATAAACAATTTTTTGACTTTTCGTATTTGTACTCAATCTTTGTGCTTTCTTCATGTGTAACTGTAATTTGAACGGCTTAAAAGACAAAAAATATACAGAAACAATTTATGCGGCGCATAGCGCCGCAAAATTTTGTGCTTACTAGCTCAAAAGTACGTAAAAACTGTTTTAGCGACCTTTTGAATACACTTCGAGAATTTTGCATTTCTTCCTTTGAGGGACCCTTGTGAGGAACAAAAATTTTTTTGGTTTCGGTGGGGACTTTCAAGGGGGCAGCAACATAGGTGCACAAGGTCAGGGTCGGCAGGGGGGGGTGAAATGCAAAAATCTAAAACAGTAAATTTAGGGTTCACGATTTTTTTTGCTGTTTTAATGATCAAAATGGTCAAAATAGCCTGTAAAACGTTTTTTCGTGCTAATAACACATTTTAAAAGCATTTTTAGTCCATTTTGACTGCATTATATCACTTTTAACACTAAAAAATGCAAAAATTTATCAATTTTGGGCGCTTTTTGAGTAAAAATTACTTAAAAGTACTAATCTGGCGCGAAGCGCGGGAAAAATTTTGACATTTTGACTGATTTTTATGTCAAAAATGATGCAGAACAAGACCTGTTTGCTCAAAATCGCCGGACATTACCGGTCTAGCTGACCCCTCAGGGGGTCCCCCTATGTGCATGTGTGGGCAGCAACCGCCCATCCTTGGCTACGGACCCGCATCTACTCCTGGAAGCCAATGCGTGACTTGAAAGATGAAATCGCATGCCCAAATCGATTCTCCTACTCTTGTAATTTATTTGAAAAATTAAGTTTAAGCACATTTTCATCCCCAACTTTTCACAGTAGAAAAACAGCGACTGGAAACTTTAAAAACCAAACAGGCAGTCATAGTCCAAGTAGACTTCAAACGAGAAAACTGGCTTACTGTAAATTATATTTTTAACTTATCTAAAGTATGCACGAATGAGAGTTGTATTAGGCAATCCTTAAAATCGAAGTTGTTCCCCAAAAAGTTGAAGTTTCATTCATTCCTATTCCAATTTATTTTTCTTGCAATGTCTTACAAGGAAATCGGAAAAAAAAAAACATTCGTAATCCTAAGAAAAAGACCAGCTGCTGAGAGTATCGAGCAGCATTTCTTAGTAATGGAAAAAAACGACCTTGATTTACACACAAAACCTCAAAAACGGCTACAAAAAGCTGAAGAAGCAAATTAATATAGTCATAATAATAAAAAGAGAAAAAAGAACAAAGAAAACGAAAAATGCATACAAAATATATAAATAAAAAAATTAAAAATCAAATAAATAAATATGATGAAAAATTTAATAAAAATATTGAAATGCGTAAAACAAGCATGAAGTGTCAGCCAAAAAGCAAGTGTGAGAGGTACACATGCACACTGAGGGGTGTGATGGGTATCCCCCTGCCAGTACTTTTCAGCAGCATACCCCCTCCCTAAGGCCATTTCGAGCCAAAACTATTGCTGGAAGCATAGAAAAAGCGTCAAATGGCGTCTAACAGTTTAGATTCAAGTATACATACTTATTTTTCGATCAGTGGACTATGCAATTCATCCATTTAGACAATTTTCTTTCATTATTCCGTATATGTTTGATATAAAACGTTATTCAATCGCCCTTATCGCTACTATTTTCAAGCAAATTTATTCATAAATTATTCATAAAAATTAAAAACAACGAATCAAGTATCAAAATTTGCCAAAGTTTGACATTGATTTGGTAAGAAAATTACTCATTTAACCACCTCCCCCAAGGAAACTCGGTTTAACTCACTCCAGAACTTTTGACAATGTGCATGTATGGTAGAGGTACAACATATACATAGAGGAGATCGGATAGTAGGACGGACCCATACATGTAAGAGGGGGGAGGGATCCCCATCCAAAGTCGGACGTCCCCCCATCTTCCCAAAGCCAGAAAAATTTTGACCCCTACCACCGTTTTTTTTGTATTCGGCAAAGATTTTTCCCGATGTACAAAGACTTTTCGGGACCGTCTTTGTACATGTACAAAGATTTTTGGGAAGACAAAAATTGCAAAAAAAGGTGTGAAATTAGCAAAAATTTTCGGCGCTTCGCGCCGAAATGAGTAATTGTGTATTCTATATATCTTTATAATGGCAGAAATTGCATTCCAAAAGGGAAAATTGTCAAAGTTTTCGCGCTTCGCGATGTTTCAAGGCGATTCTTAGTGATTTTTGCCCTAGAGATCCAGAAATTAGCTAAAATACACTACCAAAAGTCGAACAACTCTGTTTTAATCACACTAAAATCGCGGCTAAAACATGTTGAAGTACTCCAAAATTTGTGTGTACAACATGTACAAAGATTTGTGGGAAGACAAAAACTGTAAAAGGTGTAAAATTCCTAAAATTTTCGGCGCTTCGCGCCGAAATGAGTATTATTTGTCCTATATATCTTCAAAATGGCAGAATTTGCATTTAGAATGGAAAAATGTCAAATTTTTCGGCGCTTCGCGCCGTTTCGAGACAATTTTTAGTAATTTTTGGCGTCAGAAACCCAGAAATTAGCTAATATACACTACCAAAGATCGGAAACCCTCTTTAATCACACTAAAATCGCTACTGTACTATATAACAGTACACAAAAATTTGCATGTACAAAATGTACAAAGACTTTTGGGGACCATCTTTTTACATGTACAAACGGACCTTGTACAACAACAAAAAACGCTGACCCCTACCCCCGATTGTTTAGAAAAAATCAAATTTTCTGGCCGTTTTTAGGCCAAGAGTTGGAGGTCATTTACCCCCACCCCTAAAAGTGGACCAGGGATCCCCACCCAAAATTTCGAACCGTTACATTTATGGACGGACCAAGCATAATGGCTCGGGGGCAGTCAGACATTTTTAGAAAGGAAAGGGCAAATCACATATTTTGGGTCAAATACCCCTATCACGAATACTTCAGTTCTTGAACAATGGCGACGATTTGCTCGACTCGGACCCGACGACTTTACATTCGGTGCATAATAAGGGTAAAACGAATAAAAATAAAACGATGAATAAATAGAAAAACGTTGAAAAAAATTCTTTAAAAAATCTAAATTCAAATCAAAATAAAACAAAAAATAATAAAAGAATATAAAATAAAATTAAGGAAAAACCGAAATTCGATCATATTTAATCCCTTCAGTTCATGAGCAACGGCGGCGATTCGCTCAACTCGGTCCTCAGGACTTCACATGCAGTGCGGAATGAAAGCAAAACGAATAAAAATAAAAATTAAGCAAAAAATAAGTAAAAAAATATTAAATCAAATTAAAAGAAAACGAAATTCGAGCATATGTAATTACTTCAGTTTTTGACCAATGGCAGCGATTCGCTCGACTCGCTTATGAGGATTTTACATACAGTGCAGAATAAAAAAACGAATGAAAATAAATAACAAAAATTAAAATAACCCAAAAAATATGAAATTTAAAAACCGAAATTTGAATCAAAATAAAAGTTGAAAATGTTAATAAATAAAATTTGAAAAAAATCGAACACTTCATTCTTGAGCCATGGCAGCGATCTGCTCGACTAGGCCCTGACGATTTTACATACAGTGCAGAACAGAGGTAAAACGAATAAAAATAAAGAATACAAATGAAACGATAAATAAATAGAAAACCATTGAATAAAATTCTCAAAAAAACCATAAATTCAAATCGAAATAAAACCAAACATTAATAAAAAAAGATATTAAATAAAATTGAAGAAAAGCCAAAATTCTATCACAATTATGTACTTGAGTTCTTGAGCAATGGCGGCGATTTGCTCGACTCGGTCCTGACGACTTTACATACAGTGCGGAAGAAAAGCAAAACGAATAAGAATAAAACGATAAATAAATGGAAAAAATAAATAAAATTCCCTAAAAAAACCCTAAATTCAAATCAAAATAAAACAAAAAAATTAATAAAAAAATATTAAATTAAATTGAAGAAAAGCCAAAATTCCATCGCAATTACTTGAGTTCTTGAGCAATGGCGGCGATTTGCTCGACTCGGTCCTGATGAGCGGACAAATCGGATTCAAACGCTTCGTGCCGCTTGCGCAACGCTTTCAATTCGTACAACTGGCTGCGGCGCCAGTCGTTCGATTGCAGCATTTCCTCTTTGCCTGCCGCCCATTCCTCGTGAATCGCGCACTTCCGCTTAAATTTCTCCGCCAAATGATCCAGGCGCTCGAGCCTTGGCAAAACGAAGAACTAATTTAAAAAAAAATTAATTAAAAATGAATTAATTAATTAGAAAATTATAAAATTATAATTAATTTATATTTTTTTAAATTATTCTCTGTTATCACTGATATTCACTTTCGAGCCTTAGCAAAACGAAGTATTAATTTGAAAAACTGATTAAAAATGAATTAATAAATTAGAAAATTATAATTAATTAATTGTTTTTTCAAATTATCCTGTTTTCACTGATATTCACTTTCCGGCCTTGTCAAAACGAAGTACTAATTTAAAAAATAAATTATAAATGAATTAATCAATTAGAAAATTATAATTAATTTTTTAAATTATTCTGTTATGACTGATATTCACTCTCAAGCCTTGGCGAAACGAAGTACTTATTTGAAAAAACTAATTAAAAATGAATGAAGTAATTAGAAAATTATAACTAATTAATTTTTTTAAATTATTCCCTATTTTCACTGATATTCGCTGTTCTTATCATTATTATTTAACCAAAACCAAAGCCAGAAAACCAAAGTTCGTTTTTTCGCGATTTTTAAATCTTATTGAATAGAAAGCTCGATGAAAAGGACGAAAAACGGTTATTATTCCCTGACACTTCGTGATTTTTGAACTCTTTCGAACCTCAGAAATTCAGAATTCACGCCCTACCCACGTTACGCATAGTGACTATATTGTCATTTTTATTCAATTTGAGATTCCTCTCCGAATTAAATTATTTGAGCTCGAACCGGATAACTGTGCATTTCTGAAAGAATACGTTAATTTGACTCTGGCTTTCTATTTCATAATTTTTATAATGTTTTTTAATAATTTTACTTCAACTTTTAATTTTGATTACGTTAAAATATTCCTCTCACCACGAAGATTAATTAAATTTGACAAACGCTGCTAATCAGCAAATGTGCATAAACATTTGCCGTATAAGCTAATGATTTAATTTTTTTATGAAATTTTGTGACCAAAAATCACTATTCGAACTTTCGGGTTGCCATTACTTTGTGGCATACATGTAACAGGCGGATGGGGGATCCCCCAACCCAAAGTCGGACGTCCCCCAACCTACCCAAAGCCAGAAAAGTTTCAAACCCCCCCCCCCGATTTTTGGAAAAATTCAATTTTTTTGGCCGTTTTAGGCTTTTTTGGCCACAAATTGGAGGTCACTTACCTCCCTCCCTAAAAATGACAGGAACCCCCCCCCCTAAATTTCGAGCCGTTACATGTATGCTCTGTGGTTTTAAAGTTGCAAAGTCTGGCAACTTAAATTAAACGGACGAATTTGATGCGTCGACAAGGTCCTTACATAATTGTCACGACAACAGCGGATAAGAGCTTCAAATTCTCCAAACAATGCGTACGGTAAAACTTTTTAAAATTTATGCAATTTTAATAAATTTGACAAAGTTCTGATTTTGAAAAATTTGATGAAAATTCGCTTAACATGTGCGATAAAGTCATTTAAGAGTTCACGCCTTTAATTTACCTCTATCACTTTCCCGTATAACCATACATGTAACGGCTCAAAATTTTGGGTGGGGGAGTCTCCGGCTATTTTGATGGGGGGGGGGTGAATAACCTTCAACTTTTGGCCAAAAACGGCCAAAAAATATCTAAAAATGGCCGAAAAATTCGGTTTTTTTTCAAAAATCGAGGGGGCCAAAAATTTCCTGGCGCTGGGGGGATGGTATGACGGACGACTGACTCCGGGTGGGAGGATTTTCCACCCCCCCTATTACACGTATGCGTATAACATTGAAATGGATGGAAAACACCAAAATTGAAAATTAAAATTAAAAAATTTCAAAAAATAAACATTGAAAAACAAAACCATCAAAAGCACGCAGTCTAACATTTACCTCATCATCTCCGAGAGCAACCATTCTTCAAAACCCTTCTCCGAATTCTCCAAATTTTTCCAGGCCGCATTAATGTCCTATGCAAATGAAGCAAACGCGTAACACGCATTCATACACATTTTTTAGCGTCATAAAAATAAAAACGTGCCAATAATCAGTGGCGGATCTAGGATTTTTCTAAGGGGGGGGCGGTACCCCTCAGGGGGGGCGGAACCCTGACTTGGGCGGAAAAATTAGCCGTTTTAACCCGAAAATCGCTAAAAATCGCTCAAAAATGCTTAATTTTGCGCACTATTTTAAGCCAATGGGGAGGGCGGCCGCCCCCGCCCCCCTAAATCCGCCCCTGCCAATAATAATATATGAAAAGCCAGATGACGCTCCCATCTGAAAGCGTTTTGATAAACAATCAGCAGTAAAGTTTAAAATAAATGAAAATGAGTTATCAAAAAACGAAAACAGAAAAATTAAAAGGAAAGCAATGAAGAAGGGGTGGGAGAAAGTTTCGTCTCTGTCTAAATTTTAGAAAATCGAGTATTGTCAAGCGATTCTGGAATAACGTAAGGGGTTGCCGCCAGTTTATTGCAGGCACGTATTTCTGGGGGTGGGGGAATAGGGGTTTCGGAACCTCCCAAAAAAAAATTCAGAAAAATGGGAAAAATAGGACTTTTCAAACTTTATTTTTTGCTATTTTTGGCCTTTTTCGGCTTAATCCCCCAAAATTGGTGTTGGTCCCCCGAAATAGGACGGCCAGCTAGGTGCCTGGTTTATTGTAGGAATTCTGACTCATTCACCCGAATTTTCAATCAGCCTGGTCAGTTTATGGAAAAGAATTGATATGTTTTTGGGTTTATATTAATCAAAGTTTAGGTCAAGTACATTTGACTATAGAAAACATAGTCAAAATAGGCATTTTGTTCGATTAAATGCATTCTGAATGAGATTTAAGACCCATCCAATCGAATAATACTTTTTAAAAGGCTGAAAAAGCTCGTAAGTACATTTTAAGTTCCAGAGTCTAATGTTAGGACCGCTATTTACAGTGTGGCAGTTTTTCTCGTTCTCACGGACTCTGGACACCCCCTACACCGACCATGTACGCCATTTATACACGAAACGACTCAAGATTTTGAAAGGGGTCCTCAGCCAATTTTAGAGGCGTGGGGTGAATGACCTACAAGATTTGGAGAAGTCCCCAACCATTTTTTGGGGCGAAGGGTGAATGACCTCAGAGTTTGTGTCCAAAAGTGGCTGAAAAGCGCCTAAAACTGGCTAAAAAGCACCCAAAATGGCGAAACAGCACCTAAAAATGGCTACAATCGTCAGTTTTCGGCGGAAAACGGGGAGGGGTCAAACATGTTTCAAACTTTGGGGATAAGGGACGATCGACCTTAGTTGGAGATCCGCATCCCCTCTTTAACCCACAAAACCAAAAACTTTCTGATCCCTTATGTTTAGAAAAATTGCGCTTTTGGCCGTCTTAAGGCGTTTCTTGGACGTTTTCGGCGAAAAGATAGAGGTCATTCATACCCCCTCGCCATAAATGTAAGAAGGGTATAGGATCCTCCCAAAGCCAGAAAATATTTGAACCCCCCCCCCGATTATTTAAAAAAAATGGAATTTTTTGGCCGTTTGTAGGTGTTTTTGGCTAAAAATTGGAGGTCATTTATGCCTCGCCCTTAAAATGGCTGAAGGCCCCCACGCTATCATTTCGAGCCGCTGCATGTATGCCACCTAAAAATGGCCAGAGACCCCCCAAGATTGTAAACTATTACATGTATGCATGACGCGAACAGGGGAAAAAGATCACCTGTATTAGCCGACCTTCGGTCGGCAAATACGCCGGTCGATTGGACAACCGCAATTTGGTTTGTAAAGTGTTGAAGCTGGTCTCGAGGCGACCCTTTTGTTCAATGCGGGGCGGCTTCTCCCTCCGCCTGTAGCCCCTGAAATCTTCCAATCTTTGCTGCGTTCCGGCCAAAGTGCCGTCGGTGCTTCTGTTTTGTAACCATGGTTGCCAACGGCGTATCCATTCCAAAAGCTATTTAACATTTATTTAATATTCATATTTTTTCTTTTACCTATATTCAAATTTAAACCATTCGTATTTTGAAAGTTTCTGATTGATTATACGCGTTTATCTATAACAGGCGCAATAGATCACGAATAGATCAAAAATAGAAAATGGTAAAAAGTAAAAATCATCAAAAATAATCAAAAATAGACCACGTAGCGCTGCCTCCCATATTTTAACTGGACAAACTGTCCGCATTGGCTAAACAAAATAATGTTATTTTCCTATTTAACCCCCGCTAATTGAATTTAATTGATTAAATTGTTTACTTAATTGATTGGAATATTTACCTAAATTGTTAACTGCCTAAATTAAATGGTTAAATTGTCGAATTGAAGCAATTGCTAAATCAATTATAGTCTTTTTCACATAACTCTAGAGGCTTTCTTCTGAGAATTTTTGACGACGTAAAGCGACAGCGTACGGCAAACGTGAACCAATTTTAAGCAATTAAAGAGAATGCCTGTTAAATCTGCAAATCCTTAAATTGAAAGGCGCATTCTCAAGTGAAACGGACTACAAGTATATATGCATTTTTTTATTTTTCACGCTTTACATACTTTTTAATCTTTCAAACTTCACAATATTTTAAATACTGAATCTCTGAAAGATTTAGTAGTAAAAATGGATGTTTCAGAAGGACAAAATAATGAGTATAGGACGGTTTTGTGAGGTTTATTAATGTCGCTAAAGATTTAATTAATTTTATATCGCCTATGCGTTATAAATAAATAAATAAATAAATAAATAAATAAATAAATAAATAAATAAATAAATAAATATTTAAGAGAAATTTGAAAAAGGTTGATTTCGGGAATTTTTTTGATAGGGCACACGTGAGCGCAATCTATTTGCCTGTGTGTCCAGGACATTTCGCATTTTACTCTATGCTATTATATTTTCCTTGCGACTTTGTTTTACCCTTGTGTTTTTTCCGAATAAAGTATTATTATTATTATTATATTATTAACAAAGCAAGATATTCTAAGGCGATTTCGGCGTTGAAATCAGGCAAACACTTTCGGCACGCATCCGCTCAGAATTTTCTAGCTATACGTAAATATTTTTAATATTGAATAATACTGATAGTCTATTGTGTGCAATAATCAATTTTGTGCAAAAATTTTTATCCAATTTAGCTAGTTTGTTATGACGAAAGTCTAAGATTTCACAAATTAGTAATCCGGGCTACAAGCATGCTATTAAATAAGTCCAAAATGCCCAAAATTTATCAAAGATCTACGTACCTATAGACCCCAAGTTCGACGTTTTACGCTTATAATATTTCCGATATTTTCCGAAACTACGCAAATTATATTTAGTCAACCGGAGCAAACTATGCTTAAACGATAGGGAGGCGAATAACCGAATTTTCAATGGCAAAAAATATGGCACATTCGCCCGGCTGTACTCAATTCGACGTTAAATTCTTACTCACATCAGAGGCGAGTCTTTCATATTCTTCCATGAGCTTTTCATTATCTTGATTGACCTTTAGCACCTTGCATATTCTATTCGCGGCTGTTTCGGCCTGAAAGGTCGATGAAAAAAATGGGAAAAAATAGAGAAAAATTAGGCGAAAAATCGCATGCGGCAGAAAAATGCTCAGCGATTGGTAAACAAATAACGAAAAAGGAGCTTTTCAAAAGCATTTAGCACGTTCGCTTACTTTTTGTTTGCCCGAAAAGCAATGATAATAGCTCGAAACGTACGTCATCACAGCTTTTTCTGACGGCAAGGGGCTAGAGGCAATATCTAAGTATTTAAAACACGCGGATCATGCGTAAATCGTTAATAATTTAGCAAACGCATGCGGTTAAAAATTCGAGTAAAAAATAAAACTGCAAAAATGAATGCAAATCGCTGAAACTCGAAAGAATATCACAAAGCACGCATGAGCACAAGGGACTATCATCAAGCATACCTGTCATAGTTCCCCAGGGTCGAAAGTTCAGGGGTGAAATATTAAAATTTAGGACCACTAAATTTAGAGTCTAGCCTTTTTGGAGGTCAAATATGAAAAATGGCTAAAACATCCTACATATAGCATGTTTTAATGCGAAAAACTGCATCTTTAACTACTTTTTGTCCCATTCTGACTAGTTTCGTCGCTCTTGTAAGTAAAAAATATAAGAATTCATCGAAAATTTTGACTTTCCAGATCATTTTAAGTTCATTCTAGGTATTTTATAGGTAAACAAAACAGAAATGTATTAGTCGGCGCGAAGCGCCGAAAAATTTTAACATATTCGCTGCTTTTGTACCTAAAAATCATACAGAAAATGTTTGATAGCTCAAAATCGTCCGAGAGTGATTCGAGTCTCGGACACTGAGGTGGGGGTAATACCTCCCTCTCACCCCCTATGGGAATATGTGATACCTGGGCAATAGCCAAAGCTTCAGCCCGTCCAACCAACGGGTCTCAAAGATTGATTAATCCCTAGTTGGACTGAAAATGGGTTAAAAACAGTGATCGTACGGGGTCAGATTTTCACCCCCGATCGGGGTCGGGGTCGGGGATGAAAAACTCCGGTTTTCGGGGTCGGGGTCGGGGTTGAAGATTTGACAATTAACATTGCATGATTACATACCAATTTGAAAAGGATAAAAACGATACCTTCACTTGTTTGTAGAGCATACTAATAAAGCTGGTTATGTTCAACATTTTATTTTCATTCCAAGTTCAAAAATGGTTTTAGCAATTTAGCATTACTTTCAATTTTAATCACTAATCGCTCTCGCTTTTTCGTTTTCTTCCACAGTTTTTTCATAACGGTTTTCGATGGCGCACTGATTGCAGAGGAGCCAATGGCGCGAAGCGCCGAAAATTTTCGAAATTTTTACCGTTTTCATGCAGAATTTACGCCTTTTTATTGACAAACAGTTCGGAAATCATAAGTGGCGCAAAACATCAGGAAATTCAGTCATATTTTACCGCCCTAAGACAATAATCGGCGGTGCTAAGCGCAGAAAAATTTTGACGTTTTTACTCTTGAAACTCAATTTATACCGCTTAAATCATACAGAACAGATAAACTAATTGATGCGCGAAGCGCCGAAAATTTTTAAAAATTCCTAATCCTTTTACCTTTTCTGTCCTCCTAAAAATCTCTTTCAACATGTAGAACGAGATTGTACGGCTGGGGGTCTGGGGTGGCGCTCAAGCGCCCCCAGCGAGGTCCAGAGCAGAACCCCTAAAAATTTTGTAAAAAACCACTCTAAATTTTTAATTAGTAAAGTTGAAATTTTCGCAAATTGGCAAAATCTCGGTTCTGAATTAAGTCCAAAAAAACTTCGCAACCAATAAGTCATTGAATGATGTCTCAATGAGAATTTTGCTCTTACCATTTTCAGGCCCATTTGTGGCCTTCTTATTAACTAGTTCAGAAAACAGAAAATGCGCAAAAACACAAGAAAATTAGGCCTTTCCTTTCATTTAGAATAGAATCATGTGTCCTTGTAAAGAAAGATAAACAAAGCAGAGAATAGACAAATTGGTACGCAAACATTTTCGCACTTTTACTATTATGTTCAACAAGCGTGTGCAGTTTCATTCAATGCAATAATAGTGCATTAAATTACTAAAGTGCTGCGAAGTGCTGGATTATTTTAACAGATTCAAGCTTTTAAATTCATTGGATCTGTATAACAATAAATAATAATGACTCGGTGCGAAGCGCCAGAAAATTTTGACGTTTGTGCCTTTTTAAAGTCAATGTTCTGGAAACATTGCGCCAGAAAAATCAACATAATTTCTGAAAAATTCCGGGGGCATGTGCCTCCGTTCCCCCCCGGCTACGCCGGCGCACTTCATAATGGAAAATATTCGAACATGTATGTACGTCTTAACAACATGGCGACCAGGCGTACTTTTCATGAAATATCGCGAGTGTCGAGTTTAACATATTAATTTTGCTGGTTAATGAATCGTCCTTGTTCCGAATTTATTTGCTATTTATACAATTCTTCTATTTACCAACAAATAAAATGCTATATTTCACCCCCGAAAAGGTTCAACCCCGACTCGAAAAATCATGCCCCCGGTCGGGGGTCGGGGTCGGGGTTTAGGCCGGGGTTTTTCGGGGTCGGGGTCGGGGTCCCCGTACGATCACTAGTTAAAAAGACAATATTCTTTAATTTTCCACCGGTTTTTCATAATCAACCCATCCATGGACCTTTAAGCCGGTCCAGCATTTGTGTCAGCCTGTTTCATGGACGAGCTGGGATGGGTTATAGCCCAGATGTACTATCAAGCAAGATCGGGAATTAAATTTAGATGTCGTCAGGCTTGTCAAACTTTACACTCAATACTCACAATTATTGTTCGATGAAAAAATTTAATTAAGCCGAATTCATTCATTACATTCCACTACCTACTGAAAAAATGAGACGATTTAAAAAATACATTAGTTAATCGGACAGCAGCTGTTGAAGCCATTTCGATTTGATGAATTCTGAAATTATATATAAAATAATTAGCTTTTTTGACCCCCAGTCAAACCCTGTACACGACAAGCCATATTAACGAACGATGCAAAATCGTACGTACATACATGAGAATGCAAAACACGCAAAAAAATCTTAATCTTAAAAAATCTGGAAAAATATTCAAATATGTATCACGATGAACAGGCCCGCATCTAGTCCCATGATTCTGAAAGGGACGTGATTTTATTCTAGACGAGGCAAAATTTCGCAGTCATATGCTGAAGTGAAATGCGCTTGAAGAATTTTTAAGTTTGTCTTTAGGGACTCATAAAATTAGTCGTATTTTCCAAATTTTGGGGTACTGCCCTCCCAAAGCTACAGGCGTGCCAGAAACGGTTCCCCCAAAAAAATGTTTGCCAGATTCACATGGGGGACTACTTCCGCGTGCTACAGTCTGAGGTGTTAGCATGCACTGATACGCCATACAAAACATGCAGCCAACTACTGATGCGCACAGCACTCAAGCATACAAACCTGATGAGCACCGCGCAACGCGTGGTAAAAACACGAGACGTATGTCATGACTGCTTTATCATCTGGTTTAGCGCAGTAAACCATATCTAAAATATTTAATATCTCCAAAAATGTACACTTGCGAGCTTTTGGCCATGAAGACGATTAATTTAAATTATTTAATTTTATTTGATTTTAATTTTAATTTTATTTTATTTATTTGCATTTAATTTTCTCCCGAAGCAATTATTTGTTGCTATTATTTTTATTTTACTGGTACCATTATATTGCAAATATGTATATACAGCTAAAACTAGGCATCTTTGTCTAAGCGAGACAAGACATGCGCGGGGTATCCAGATTTCCAAAAGGGGAAAGGTCGACCATCATACAGTGTAGGGAAAGGGATTGAGTCGCCAAGCCTATGCCGATTTCTCGCTTCCAACGCATAAAATATCGATTTCTCATTCGTGTGTCCGATTTCTCTATCACTTTTACCTCAATCGAAAATTACGCTAAAAAAGTAATCAACCAATTGAGTTTCGAGCCATTGCTTGCTTTAATTACATAGCTACATTTTACGTCCCGCAATCGAGAAATTTCAAACTTCAAAGCGTGCGCAGCAAATGAAGTAGATGGCGGCAAATTAAAAACGAAAAGCCGAACACGTGGAAATCAGCAAATATAAATGAATAGGCATTTTGAACAGAATTTCAATGAAATTTTAGGAAATTTTTAAAAATTTTAAAAAATTCAAAAATTTTAAGAATCATACTTTAAGGAAATGACCGAACGATGCACATGTTACTTATTTCTACGGATGACGAACAAATTCAACTTTTGATTAGAAATTTAAACGAAAATCGTCGTGTTCTAAAATTTCAAAGAAGACGAGGTAAGATTGAAAAAAGATAACCGATTTCGTTACGTGGGTATCCCGAACATACCATACATGGGCAAGGTAGAGGTGGCCAGAGGGGGGTGAAATCCAAGAATGGCCATGTAGTAAATTGAGGTCATTGTTTTTGTAACAAGTTCACTTAGTACACGTACAAAGACGGTACCCAAAAGTCGATTTACATTCTGCACTTATAAATTTTAGGGTACTGTAATACGGCACAGTAGCATTTTATGCACGGAAAACTGGATTTATTGGCCCTTATTAGTGAATTTTAGCCAATTTATGGATCTCTAGCGATAAAAAATACGAAAATTAATCAATCCAGAAAATTTAAATATTTCTAGATTGTTCAGGTAGAATTTTCGGCATTTTTTCTGCAGTAAACTCACAAATTATGTTACCGCACCTATAATTTTCTCCGAATCGTTTTACAGTACCTGATTTTGCACAACCTAAGCTAGAGGCAATACCTCTCTCACCCTTCCTATGCCCATGTACGGAACATACCAAAACAAATCTTATTCGGCCGAAATATATTCCCAAGGCGTATGAAATAAGATAGCTCATGAGCCAAAAATCGAATCAATTTTGCACTGAAACCGTTTCTTTGCGCATGAAAATCGCTTAAGTATTTTAATTTTCAAAAAAATCAAAAATTCCAGGGAACATGCCAATTCAGGTGATTGGTCACAGGAATATTAGTAGAGCATAGCAAGTATGAAGATCATAGGAAGGGCTGAGTAAAGTCACCCTATTTTCATGCCGCTTCGTCTGCTCCACTCACAATTCGGTCTTAAAGTAAAATTATAAATTTAAACAACATTTTTGGACAAAACTTAGTTTCCCAAAACGTCTGCAGTTACTAAAACTCAGTAGTTAGGTCCATAATTCATAATGAAAATATTGATAAAGCTTTTTCGTGAAATTTCACGTCATTGCGTTAATTTTGTCATTACACACTGCGGGTTAACAAATCAAAGTCAATTTAATTTGTACGCACGCACCTTCGGGGTCCAACATTCTCGGTATATCAAGATGTTTTTCGGCAATATCGAAGGCAAGATTCAAATTGTGAATCGGATTGTCCTACAAGAAATATTTAGGTTCGTACCCATGAGAATAAACGGAACGTTATTTAAAATATCCGCTTTTTTCATGGCCAGACATTTACAGCGCATATAAATTCTGAGAAGTAAACCTTGAAAACTTTTTATAAAATTTTTTTGTTAAATTTTTTCATATAAAATGTTTTCTTTAAATTTTTTAAAATGTTTTACTGACGATGATGATTATAAGGCGAAAACTTGAACGATTTTTCCTAGAAATTCAGCGAAATTAGAGAATATAAAGCAAAAAACGGCCATAAAAGCGCCAAAAATTACCAAAAACGCTTAAAATAGCATATTTACCTTGATCTTTTGGAAAAACGATAATTTTCCAGAAGGTCGGCATCTTACGTGCACACTGGGGATGTATCCCCCTACCACAACTTTTTGAAAGCAATACCCCTTAGGCTACTTTGAGACCAAATCTGTTACCCAAACCGTGAAAAGGCGTTAAATCACGTCTAACACTATAGTTTCAGGTACAAGTACTAATTTTTCGAGCAGTAGACTGTCAAATTAATTCATCCAGACAATTTCCTTCCATTATTTTGCATATTATTGATGTTGCAGGCCATTTAATCGCCCTTGCCGTTACTGCTTTCATGCAAATTTAACCATAAATTTCCATGAAGAATGCAATAAAACGGATTAAGTATTAAAATTTGTCAGGGTAAAAAATACTACGTAATTAACCCCCCCAGAGAAACCCGGGTAACACCTCTCCCAGAACTTTTGACCGTAAGCATCTATGGTTAACGTTCACCAAATCAAGGATTTTTTTCCATTTTAGAACCTATAAAAAAATGACTAAAATGACCCTTCATCCAGTCATAATCTGACATTTAAATCTTGTTCCTAATCTTACATACGCTTCGACTCTAATATTTCGCATTAAAAACTCATCTCAATAGGATAAAAGCCAGAAACTTTTGAAACAACATAAGGATTTTGTTTTTCTCCAATTTTTCGACGACTTTGTTTTTTGCATATTTGATAAGAGGTCGAAAACTTGACTTCGTATTAGCTTTTTGTTCATAGGCAAATCAATCCTAAACAAAACGTAAGGACGGTTAAATATTCAAATTTCGTGACGATAACTATGTATGTACGTTATGATTTAAGTATATTCACCTACAAAAGATGAATTCAGGAAAACCACTAATATAGCAAAGAGCCCTGCAAGTGATAAAGCAGCAAAGTCGGTGTTTTTTATGCAAGGTCCTTTTGTACATGTACAAAGATGGTCCCTAAAAGTCTTTGTACATTTTGTGCGCACAAATTTTTGGGTAGTATTATATGGTACAGTAGCGATTTTAGTATGGCAAAAACAGAGTTAATCGACCTTTAGTAGTGTATTTTAGCTAATTTATGGGTTTCTGAGGGCAAAAATCACTAATAATCGTCTCAAAACGGCGCGGCCGAAAAATTTGACATTTTTCCTTTCAAAACGCAACATTATAAAAAATATAAAAATGTCAAATTTTTCGGCGCTTCGCGCCGTTTTAAGACGATTCTTAGTGATTTTTGCCCTTAGAGACCCAGAAATTAGCTAAAACACTACGAAGAGTCGAAGAACTCTGTTTTTACCACACTAAAATCGCTGCTGTACCATATTATAGTACCCAAAATTTGTGTGTACAAAATGTACAAAGATTTTTAGGAAGACAAAAACTGTAAAAGGTGTGAAATTCCCGAAATTTTCGGCGCTTCGCGCCGAACTGATAAATTATTTGTCCTATATATCTTTAAAATGGCAGAATTTGCATTTAGAATGGAAAAATGTCAACATTTTTCGGCGCTTCGCGCCGTTTTCAGATAATTTTTAGTAATTTTTGGCGTCAGAAACCCAGAAATTAGCTAAAATACACTACCAAAGATCGAAAACCCTGTCTTACCGCTCTGAAATCGCTACTGTACTATGTTATAGTACACAAAAATTTGCATGTACAAAATGTACAAAGACTTTTGGGGACCATCTTTGTACATGTACAAACGGACCTTGTACAAAAAAAAAACACTGTATAGAACACACAATTGATCATGTCGGCGCGAAGCGCCAGAAAATTTTTGCGAATTTTAAACCTCTTTTTGCAGTTTTTTGTCTTCCCAAAAATCTTTGTACATGTGCAAAGACGGTCCCCAAAAAGCCTTTGTACATTGGGAAAAATCTTTGCCGAATACAAAAAAACACTGAGCAAAGCTTCTTCTCTTAAAAGAAAATTTCTGATCAACTTTTACGAATTATTCCAAAAATCACGGTTTCTACCTTCAATTTACCTTGGTCAATTTGCTATAATCTAGCAATTCCGGCCGGTGACGATGAATGAGGGCGCAAAATGCAAGACCGTCTTTCCAGCTGCAAAGCAACAAGTTCAAATAGAGCGATTAATAGGAAAAAAGGAAGAAGTAGCTAACCTCGTGTGGAAATTTTGAACGTTAACATTTTTGTACGGCGCTGTTTTCCGCTGGCACCACAAAAGCAAACCTTCTTTGGCCGAAAGTTCTGAATAAATTCGTAAATAAAAGCTCTAAAAAACCATTGAAAAAAACAAAAAAAATGTTATATAAACCATTGCTATGTATATAGCTTTTTTTGGGCTCAAAAATGCCTTTTTGAGATCATTAAACTAGCCGTATAGTCTTTTTTAGCTCATAAATGCTATATACTTGTCTTTTATGAATTTTAAACGGATATATAGCTATTTTATCAACTCCAAAAAGAGCTAATTGGCTATTTTTAGTTCAAAAAGGCTATATAGCTATGTAGCTGTCAAAAAAGGCTAATATAGCTAAGTTTGTGATTACAAAAAGGCTAATTATTTGCTAAAAAAAGCTCAAAAACTATTGTTTTAAAGCGATACCATCGTTTTTTCGCTATAGAACCGTTTTTTACGAAGCACCTAGCGATCTACCGATTTTCGGTTTTCACCCCATCCCCCTGGAAGTTCAACCTTGCGCACCTACGACGATGTAAATGTGTTAAGTTAAAACTATTACCTCCAGACAGGTAGGGCCTATTTTAACTTATTTGCTTAAAATTCATTCAGTTTCGGACATGCACATTATGAAAATTCATGGAAGATTTTAAAGTGCTTTTCGGGCTCAAAAAAAACAGTAGACACGCGTCAAAAACATCATTTTCCGGGGTTTCTGACGATGTAGCATAAGAACGTAAAAGAAATTCGAAAAAAGATCAGAAAAATTCCATCAAATTGAATAAAATAAAGTCATTAGGTGAGTATGAGGCGCGAAGCGCCGAAAATTCGACGCTTTTGAGCAAACAGACAGCGAAAAACGCTTTAAACTGCACATTACTGCACATTTTCTACGAATTTTTACCGAAATTTTTCGAAAATTGCGAATTCTAGGAGTGGGGGTGAAAAAATGCCTGGAGGAAGGAAAAAAACATCTGGCGGGGATGAAACCAACAAGGTATGGTCAGTTCGCATTTCTCCCGTTGTTTACGAATCAAAAAATGTAGTTTTGAATGTCCGGGTATGGATATTATTATCGCTCAAATCGCGTATAATAAATCGATATTTTTGAGGGGATCACAAATCAAAGATAATATAGGCGGATTTCCCAATGCCTGATTAACGATTAATGAATGACTGATTCGATTTTAATTGAAAAATTTTTAAAAATCACAAAAAATGAAGAAAGCGCATTATGTTGGATATAGTTAAAAAAACTAAAATACTTAAGGGCACGCGTTGCGGGGAGATGGTGAAATAATTTAATCTAAATTTTCCGATTGCATAAAATCGCCGGAATCTGTGCATAATTTGCTGTTTTTTGTGCCTTTCTATGCCAAAAATTGAATTTAAAAAGGCAAAAACGTCAAGATTTTTCATTACTGCTTCATTTCTATTTATAAGCTCTAGCATTGAGCTTAGAAGCTTAGATTATCCATAATATTTTAGTGGTTTACAGTACTTTAGTAGTTTAATGCGCACTTTGTTGTTAAAACTCAAAAAAATGACTCAAACATCGTTTTACGCGACTGTATACATATATGAGCTGAGACCAGTGATCGGACCGAGGCCTCGGCCTCGGCCTCGGCCTCGGCAAGCCTCGGCGTTTTTTGGAGCCTCGGCCTCGGCGCCGAGGGCGAAGCTGAAAAGTGCCGAGGCGCCGAGGGTTAAAATCAAATTTGAATAAGTTTAATATATCCGTTAAATATTAACTATTTAGAATGCATCTGCATTACACAGGCTGTTTCTTACCTATTGGCTTTTCTTATGGTTTTAGGCGCGTACCCAGTTACACCAAGTTACATACAGCAAAGTGCCAATTGATATTCATATGATGACTAAGTTTATTTCTCATGCTCGCTACATGGATCGGAAAGTACAGTGCAGAGAAAATAATCGTAATAGTTATTAAACACTTTATCTAACTAAAATAAATGTTTATATGTCTATTGTTGTTAGCCAGAATTCTGATTTTAATCTGATGAAGCAGATAATTCATCATCAAAATCTAGATCATCTGAATCAGAGTTAGCCTCATCCATTTCGCCTTGTTGTGCTATCGCGTCATCGTCGTCGTCATCGTTTATCAGATTCTTTAAAGTCACACTATTATAACCAACTGCTTTGAGATTATGCTTTACAAAAAGGAGTTTTTGAACATTTGTCTGTCATTCATTCATTCACCTCAGCTTTTCTATTCTTTCACCGCATTGTCATGAATTATTTTTATTTTAGAGGTTTTGTGTGTCAGTATCACTGATTAAGTATCCTACCGACCTTCCTGCATAGCATATAGTTCCTATTTTAACCCTAACGTAGAGCTCAGGCTCGTATACAGGGGGATTGGGGAAAGTACCCGTTTCGAAATTAAATGTGAGAATAATCGCGAAAGACTTTTGCGCTTCGCGTTGAATTTCACAATGATAATTTGTACAACCAAAAGCGTCTTTTCGCTACATGGATCGGAAAGTACAGTCGCTACATGCAGAGGCGGATTTAAGGGGGCGGCCGCTCCCCATTGGCCAAATATTTGGCGAGCTAACGAATGGATATGCAATTTGCAATGATTTTTAGCCGTCAGTGACCATAATTTCTCAAATTTTTCTGGCGCTACGCGCCGGATGATACCTATTAATGACATTTATTTACTTTCTTGGCGACCTGGGCCCGGTTTCACCATAAGTTTACGACTCCTAAGAGTCCTACGAGTTCCGTTTTACGGGAAAATCGGGTTTCACCATCTTTTTACGAGTTACGAATTACGACTACGAGTTACGAGTAACGAGCAACGGGTTAAGAGTTCGTATTACGAGGGTTTCACCAGGGTTTCCGTAGGACTCATAAAAACTCATTTTTTACGAGTACTTTTTGGACCTTTTTACGAGTACTCGTAATAAAATGTATATCTTTTCTGTTGCGTATGACATTCTTCGTTAGTCATTGTCTCTGTTTTAAACAGCATAATTATGTAATTAATTGCAGATTTTATGCCGCTCGATAAAAAAACATAGAAAGTGTTAAGAAATGTTTGGGATTTAGTCAACAAGAATTAATAAGCTTCTCAGAAAATTTATAACTCTAAATAAAAATGTAAATAATAATATTAGTAATAATAATAATGACGATAATAACAATAATAATAATAATAATATATAATAATACTAATAATAAGAATATTACTGATACTAATAATAATAATAATTATTATTATTATTATACTGATACTAATAATAACCAAATTAATAATAATAATAATTATCATTATTATTATTATTATTATTACTATTATAATTTATAAACGAAATCAATTAAATCAGATTCAGAGACGTTATGAAGCTAAAAGTATATCAAAGCGTATTATTTCAATTTTCAAATTTAACAAATCATTCTTAGTTGTCATTAATACGTACATAAAATATGCAGTCGGCTCTTTTCCGAAGGAAGTGCGATGAAATTCTAAGTTTCAGAAATCTAATCAAAATTGTCTGATTTCCGCAATTCATGAAAAAATGTCTAAGTGATTGTAATATTTTTCATAAAAAAGCTGCGAACATTACTAACAAGGGCTAAAGAAATAAAATTTCGAATTACTACTCAAGAATGCAGCTTAAGAATCGAATTTTATGGGATTTCTCTATAACATTTTTTTAAAATATATTATTTTTTAATGCTAATCTTCTTACCCTTTACATGTGCTGCCAGTATACGTATTATGTAGGTGTGTGTACGAAAGTGAAACAAATTGAGAAAAAACAAATCAGAAAACTATTAAACGCATTAGTCTGCCACTTCTTTACGAGTCCTATGGACCTCTTTTTGATCCGTGATAATATTACAAAATTTACGAATCTTTTCACTCGTAACATTCGATCGTAATATCTGGTGAAATCGCCCAGCCGTTATTCGTGAAAAAACACTCGTAAAAAGTACTCGTAGAAATCGTAACTCGTAGCCCATGGCTCGTAATTCTCAGTTTTTGGTGAAACGGAAATTTGTAGCACTCGTAGCCCGTACTCGTGAAACCGTAACTCGTAACTCGTAGCTTTGTGGTGAAACCGGGCCCTGAAAGCCCTTTTCTGTTCATGTAGGTTTCAAAACAATTTTAACAGCAAAACAGCTATTTTTGCATAGTTTTCTTCTATTTTCAATAAAAAAATTTCAATGTTTCGCATCAAATGCTATAAATACAGGAAATCAAGCAGTAAATCATGCTTCTAGACGTCTATCTGCCTTAATTTTGCAAATTTTTCGGCGCTTCGCGCCAGATTTTTGTTAAAGTCTTAGAAATTTAAGGATTTTTTCGCACAAAATTGTCTAAAATTCTAAAATTTTAAGAAAAATATGACTTCAAAAGTGATTTTATGTAAAAGTATACAATGTAAAACACCGAAAAATGCTATTTCACGCGTTAAGGGCAAAATTGTGGACCTGTTTTTGACTTTTTTGGAAAAGTTTGTATACCGCCCCCTCCCGCTACTGGATGGATCAGAAAGTACAGTAATTCTCGCATTCGCCTGCTACCATAAAACTTTCAAAAACTTTTTTTTGTAAAGCACAATCTCAAAGTAGTTGGTTATAATAGTGTGACTTTAAATAATCTGATAAAGGCTGACGACGACAATAACGCGATAGCACAACAAGGCGAAATAGATGAGGCTAACTTTGATTCACATGATCTAGATTTTGATTATGAATTATCTGCTTCATCAGATTGAAATAAAAATTCTGGCTATCACCAATAAACATTTGTTTTAGTTCGATAAAGTGTTAAATATTACGATTATTCTCTAGCTCATGTACATACAAAATATTCTAAGAGTACTATTTATGGGTATAGGTATATAAGCTTGACCCTCGGCATTACCCTCGGCCTCGGCCTCGGCCTCGGCCGAGGCAAGGATTTTAAGTCGCCTCGGCCTCGGCCGAGGCCGAGGGTCCAAAAAGTACCCTCGGTCCGATCACTGGCTGAGACATTAAAAAGCAAACCTTCTATAGTGATGTCTTGTATGGCAAATCTCAAAATGATCGTCCAAATAAGACCGAGGGTCATTTTGACGTTGCCGTCGACAATTTCTTAAAGATAAGCACGTTGCGCTAGCAGTGATTACCAGAAAGTATACCATATAGATTCTAAGGGGGTGAAATTTTAAAGTGGTTTTCATGGGCTAAAAAATGGTAGATACTGGATATGCATCAAAAACGTCGTTTTTCGGCCTTTCTGACGATACTCTACCTTTTTAGAGCCAAGAAAACATGAAAAATTTTGTAAAAAAATCAAAAAAATTCGAATAACTTGGACAAATTGTAGTCAAAAAATGAGGATAGAACGCGAAGCGCGGAAAATTTTACACTGCTGAGCAAGCAGGTGATTAAAAACACTTGAATCAGTATCTTTTTAACGAATTATTTTAAATCGCAAATTCTGGGGGGAGGTGAAAAAGTTTTTTGGTGGAGGAACTTTTGTTGGGGTGGAAGGCTGAAACCCCAAATCATACATATGATGAATACAGAAGGACATATTTCACCTAAAACCGTTTGCCATCCCCTAATGCTATGCAAACTTTTCACAGCCATTTCTTAGATCGATTTCAAGCCGAATATTTGACTTTATTCAAAATTTTTCAGAAAAATCAGGCTCGCTTTATGATCAAAAGTAGGGATGGACCGGATCCAAAATTTTTAAAATTTCGGGTCCGGGTCCGGTCTTAGTCTTTCAAAATTTCGGGTCCGGGTCCGGATCCGGATCTCAACAGACTAAAATTTCAGGTCCGGATCTTTGACCTTAGACCCGACCGGGTCCGAGTCCGGATCCGGGTCCAAAGGTAACCCATAAACTGTGCAATAATTATTTATATCTGCTGTTATATTACATTATTATATTCATTGTTTTCAGATAAGATGGGGCTGATAACATGATCAGAATATCATAAATAAAAAATGAATAATACTGTTCAAGAGAAGGTTCAGCTAGCCAGGCCCGTAACCAGGATTTTATTTCGAGAGGGGGAGGGGCCGAAAATTTTTGAGGCCAGATATCTCGTGAACCATCAGGAGATAGGCGAAAATAAAGGCAGTTTTGAGCGTATCTCGACGAGCTCTATACGATGGTAGAGAAAAATTTCAAAAATTTAAGAAATTTTCATTATTTCATATTGACATACAGCAAATTTATCATTTAAGCTGATTTCTCATCGCTTTATCGACGAATCATTTCTTATCTCTTGCCTTTGTACTTAATAATTGTGCTTCACAGAGAAAAACAATACAGATAATGAATAATTCGACGCCAAGCGCCGAAAAAAATTGACATATTCTGCTTGTCAAGCTCAAATTTGAGCGGTTTTGAGCGGGCTAGAAGACAAAAAACATATATAAACAATTAATATGGCGCGAAGCGCCGGAAAAATTTCATGTTTCCCATGTCATAACTCAAATTTGAGCTGTTTTGAGTGAGCTAGAAGGCAAAAACTATAGCTCAACAATGAATCCGGCGCACAGCGCCGGAAAAAAATTGACATGCTCTCTATGTCTAACTCAAATTTGAGCGATTTTCAGCGGTTTAGAAGACAAAATTATACATAAGCAATAAATCCAGCGCAGAGCGCCGGAAAATTTTTAGTTTACTAGCTCAAAAGTACGCTAAAAACCTGTTTTGGCGGTGTTTCAGACGCACTTCGCCAGTTTTTCATTTTTCCCTTTGGGGGACCCTTAAGAGGAACAAAAATTTTCTCCCATTTCGGGGGAGGCGGCCCCCCGCTCCCTGGATACGGCCCTGAAGCTAGCTTTGATCCTATTGGCTCATGATAAATGGATTTGCATGATGTACATAGCTCATTAAAACGTTTTTTCCGCTGTTTTTTGTTGTTTCCGATTCCTTTGACAAATATTAGTTTAAATATGTAAGTATTACTCTTGCTTAATTATCGGTGCGTTCATTTCTAGAAATGAAAGTTCATGATGACTTGCGAGATATAATGTCAAAAACATTTAGTGTTTTTGTTATAAGAGTTGTCCTAAAATGTGAATAAAACTTTGCAGCAGCTGTTCTTATTGCCTATTATGAAAGAATCATACAATTGCATTAAATACTTATTTCTCAGTTTACTCAGAAAACAATTTTACTCGGTTCCAAAATTCAAAATTTTCGAGTCCGGATCTTACTTTGAAATTTCGGGTCTGGGTCCGGGTCCGATCTTACTTTTGAAAATTTCGGGTCCGGATCCAGAAAAATCGTCGGATAGTGCCGGATCCGGGTCCGGATACTTGAACCCGGTCCATCCCTAATCAAAACAATTCACTTTTTCGATTTTTCATTCAGAAATCGACTTGACTACCGCAAAATTTTGAATTTTTGTAGAACTTACCAACTTTCAATTTTATAAATAAAAAAAGCGAATCTAAACTGCTTAAACTGATTTGAAAATTTAAAAAATTAAGTGCTTGAACGTTTTTAAGTTTTTAGATCTAAAAAGTCTGATTTCAAGGTATCATCATTAGATTGAGCAACGAACGAAAAAATAATGTGGTGATTTTTCAAGAAGCACGTATGACATACCCGACAGATAAAAACTTGCGAATTAAAGGGACGTCGAAAAGTGAGAATACCTTTTTGATTACATTGACATGCAGCATATGCAACATTACAATATAGAGCAAGATGGCAGAAATTTAATGATTTCAGATTATGTGCAACATGATATAATTCAGATTTCAAAGGAGCTTTGCCTGATATAAATAAATAATTTGAAACTAAGTTAAGTGTTAATATGTCTCGTTCTTTATCAGTAGCAGTTTCGTCGCATCAATTCATTTATTTTTAATTTTCTTTTACACATTTGCTTTGAACAACAAATGTTTCGTGCAATTTCAGTGAAATGGCATTGAAAAGATGATTAATTGCAAAGCTCACAAGTGGGCAATAGCCCATCCCAGCCCTTTTATGGAAAAAAGGACTGACACAAAAGCTGAACGGGATCTATTCGGATCGGTTGATATTTAAGCTGTTAAATGGGTAGAAGACACCCTAGTTAAACATCACCGACCAACCTTTGAGGAAGGGCTGAAGCTTTGACTATTGCCCAGGTACGGAAGCAATGGATATTCTTTTATCGATTTATTGTTCGTCCAGCTTTCTATATAAAGCTAACGCCTGGTGGGAAGATGGCAACTTGCATACCATACATGCACATAGGGGGTGAGGGGGTAACACCCCTGAAAGTCAGCCGGACAGGCACTGTCCGGCGACTTTGAGCTGATGGAACGTTTTTTGCATCATTTTTGAGATCAAAAGCAGTAAAAACGTCAAAATTTTTCCGGCGTTTCGCGCCAGATTAGTACTTTTATGCACTTTTTACTCAAAAAGCGCCCGAAATTGATCGATTTTTGCATTTTCCAGCGTTAAAAGTGGTATAATGCAGTCGAAATGGACTAAAGATGCTATTAAAATGCGACATTACCATGAAAAAACCGTTTTATAGGCTATTTTAACCATTTTGATCGTTAAAACAGCAGAAAAATCGCGAGCGTTAAATTTACTGTTTTGAATTTTTGGGATTTCAGCCACCCCTGCCGACCCTGATCTTGTGCACCTGTGTTGCATACCCTCAGCGCCAATCGAAACTAGCTTGACGCCTTTTCCTTCAATAAACTCTAACGCTTTATTGACATTGGCGATTTTGTGGAAACGCATTTTGCCTCGGTCCGGTTTGGGCAAGGGTTCGCCCGATATGACCTCCAGTAGAAGCATCAACTTCAACCCATTTCTAAAATCCTCTTCAATACTATCTATCGAAGTACCAGCCTTCCGCAAATGCGAATTGCACCACGCCGTGAAAGTCTAAAATATTTAAATGTTTTAAAAATAAGGCAAAATCGTTGCAAATGCTACAATAACAAAGGAATTTTTTTCGAAAGAGGGTCAATAAAATAAAACGAATGAACAAAGGTAGAAATAACAGAAAGGGATAAAAAATTCAGACCGTACTTTGAAATTAATGTGAAGAACATCTGAATTATGAAATATTCTCTACAACAGAAGACAAGGCATAGGCATAATTAAGTATACGTTCGATTGCAAAGGTCAAGAAAGTTAATAGTTTTACCTATATGAGTTTTTGAAAACATTAGAGTATTTTAATTTGATCAATTCGTGATGCTAGTACGCACAGTACAGGTATAATAGAGCTTCAACAAACAAGCACGAAGAGCACGTTTCAAAGGTCTCGTGACGATGGATGCATAGTCGCAGCCTGGCCGGTTTTAGCCAGGGTCAACCAATTTTACTGAGCCAAAATAGTCTAAAAATTTGGCACTTATGCTAAAATACCGTAAAAACTACTTTAATTCGCAGTGTCTGGTCAATTTCGAACACTTTTGTTTGAAAATTTTGATTTCTAACCATTTGTCGCCTTTTTTATTACTTTCCTCGATTTTTTCCTATTGAAGAATCGTGAGTCGTGAATTTCAAACCCCGAAGTACACGTCGTAGTGTATGCAACTATAAATTTGATTTGCTGAATAATTGTTACGAACAATACCATTATCGCTGCATCAGTTTACATGGTTTCCGACTATATCATCGACTAAGAAAATTTAAAAAACGCAGATTTCGTAAAACAAAATTGCAGTAGTTGCGATAATGCCTAAACGTATGCTGATTTTTCTGGATATCATAAGAAGAAAGCTACCAATTATTTTTATAGTGTATGCGATAAGTAATAAGGTTTTACTGCTACTAATTTGCGAATAAAAGACGCTTGTTTTACTATAATAACGCGTGCATGAAGCATTCCATTGCTCAAATTATTTTCTATCCTTACCCAAATAATCTAAGGTACCAAAGTTTGAGTGACTTAGTCTATATAAGTATATGCATAAAGGTACTAAAAATGAGTGAATGTTATCGCAGCAATTACGCGGCATATATTTTGTGAACATGCTACCTAATGAGTTTGAGTAGACAAGTTTTCAACAATGGAGAACAATGTTGTGCGATAATTTCCCCAGTCACGAAACGTATTTATGTATGAGCAACATTTCTGGACAACAAATTAGCTGGGCATGGCGCGATAGGCAGCAAAATGGACCTTAGATAATCCGATTTTCTATTCGACAAGCGCAACACCAATAGAAGGTATAACGTTTTCACGGAACTATTTATTGTTATTGCAAGCATTTCGTCAACCACTCACTCTCGGACCATGACACAAAAAACGAGATTTTCGTCATTTATTTATTGATAAAATAATTAACAGATATCTTAGATCAATTAGGTATATATTCAAACTTACTGATGCAGATGCGAGTATTGTTCAAATAATAACTTAAAAGACAAGACAAAAATAAAAAAAGGAAAACAAGGCAATTACATCTATATCACCAAGTCTGATAAAGTTTTGGTAAGAATACTGATCGTTGAACAAATGCATGATCTTAAGGCCGTGGTTCATCGCCTCCCAGAAAATTTTTCATTCCCTTGCATAAATATTTTAACTCTTCCGAATTTTCATTTTCCGAAAAAAATTCGTTTCGAAGGTGATGCGTCAATCGTTTTTAACTAGATATCTGGTTGTTCGAAAAAGTCAAAGTCTCGCCTCGCACCATATACCTACCTACTATTTTGTGACTAAATTTTGTACATTTTGCTCGCATTTTTTAAAAATAATTTTCGAGATTTATTTGCGTTTTTACGTTCTAGAAAGGTATAGACAGCATCGTCAAAAATACCAAAAATGATGTTGTTGAAGCGTTGCAACCTTTTTTTAGCTTAGAAAAAATATTTGTTTCACCTCAGAATTCACATGCTGTGCAGTGTGCATGTCTGGTGAAGAAGATTTGCTAAATTGTATACTCGAAGCAAACTAAAAAATCAGTAAAAAAATAGGACGCGAAGCGCCAAAAAGTGCTTTTAAGTCTTCAGAGAACCAAACGGTCTTGTAATATGCTCAAATAGCCTTCGTACTATCTAGATAGATTTGTCCTCTACAAAAACGCATATATGTGAATTTAATACTTTACGCACATTGTGAATAACAACAAGACGAACTTAAAAGTTAGCTATTTTTCGAACGCCGCATGTTTCTTTCAATTATATTAACGAATTGGAAACATCACTTCTTCCTTGCCTAGACCACATAGTTAAAAATTATTGACAGCCAACGTCGGCTGGCATAAAAAACCATCAAGAAACTCTGAAAGAAGGTTGTATATGCAAAACATATGTGGGTAGGTATACATTTTATTGAGCCTTTTACTTTTGATTTATATTTAGGCAGACAAACACACCACTTGTGATACACAAGCTAACGCTACGAACAACCGAATGGAGTCAGCATAGAAAATATCGTTCATTTTTGCTTAAGTAGATTAATAGCTCAACATTTTCTTTCGCGCTAGTCTTTCTGAGAAAACGTTTTAGCACAAGGATGTCTAGTTCATTCGTTTTTCATATTTTCTCCGACTCCAGAAATGTGGAATGATGATAGTAAATAGGAAATTTGGTTCGGAAGTCATGTTATATTTCGTTCGTCCTAAAACTAGCATTCCGAAATCTGCTTACGACTAATGCACGTGCAAAAATTGTATTCTAAAATTAGAACAGACTTATGAATAAACGAACGTAACGCGTATCTATTAGCAAGCAGACAATTTTAGAGACGCTGGCTTAATCAGAGGAGGTATTACTGTGTTATGCTAAACCCCTTAAATTTGGAAACAATCGCATGAAAATTAAATAAAACACATAAATTTGTAGAAGTCTTAGAAAAATACAAAAATTTGAAATAAACGAACTGAATGCATACAGAAGCCGCAATGCAAGGCAAAAATGAGATGTTTTTACTCTATATACGATTTTCAGTATATGTGAGTAGAAATATGCTCGAATTTCGCACAACTATTCTTTAATTTTAAGCGAATATCGTAGAAATTGGGTCAAACATTTTATTCGAATAACCAACTGATAAAATGAAACAATAAATAGCCAATGGGTTGAAAACAATAGCGTGTGATGGCATATGTACTTCACGTTGAACAATGAATACTGACTGATTTTTAATATTTCTTTTACATGCTACCTTTGCATACGACAGGGATATTTAAGGCTTCTATCAAATCATCAGATTTCTTCATGAAACTTTAAAATTCAAGACTGATTAGGCATTTCGTCAAGATTTTCTTCACCAAATTTGCTGATTAACTATTGCACTATGATAGCAATTTTTTACAAATTCCAATCAGAAATTTATAAATTTATTCTTTGCTAACGTTTCGAATCAGAAATTTGCATTATTTATTGTTAATAAAAATTGAATTTGGCATAAAATATGAAGCACAATGTAAAATTATATAAAAGAAAGAACAAGTAGAAATTCTAAAAATATAAATTGTTATCCTTATTTTTAAAAAAATTTCAGAGAAACTATACAACACGCACGTCTAAAACTGATTCACTCGTAATTCGTTTCCTTATGTCTTTTTGCATCATTTAAATTAATTAATAAAAATTAAACATAGCATAGCAGATTAAGCTGATAATAAATTAATGAGAATGTTGATTGATATCTAAGTTAACAATAATTAGCTTATGATAATAAAAATATATAGGTACTCATTTCCAAGAGGAGACTAAGCTATTCCAACTTAAGCTAAAACACCGAAGGTTCAACTTTCGAGAAAAGCAAGATTGTTTTGAGAAATTATAAGATATGGAACATTTTCATAATTGAAGAAGGTCATAAATTTGAAAATTCGGATCCAATCATCGATTTTGAGAATAAATTGATAGAAAAGCAATGAAAAACGAAGGCGCTAAAAGGTTAAAGCACTTATACATCATGACTAGACTACCAAAAATTTTGATTTCGACTCACTTTTTTCTGCTGTTTTTCCCATGCTGGATCGAGTAATCCTTCTCGATCCCATTCTTCTGCTTGCGCCGTGTGATCATACTGAATGCCAGTGCCGTAAGGGTGACTGTTACCGTAATATTCCATTTAACCTTATTTCGCACAAAAACTAAAGTCTTTAGCCACCTATACTAATAATCGGTCACTTTGGTCACTGATTTTCGTAAGGCATCATGAATGTGGAAACTCGATATTCGCTCGTTTACTCTTCTAAGATTATTCCCTTATCGCTATCACAATATTCGAAATTTTAATTATTTGCAAACGGCTTCTTTTGTTCAATCTTAGAACCTGTAGCAAGCGGAAAAAAGCGTAGAAAAACGTTTCAAATATCCCAAAAAATAATAGCGAATATGCAAAACGCGGTGATGACGTAAATGCGCAACCAAATGATAAAAAATTAACTTAACACCCCAACAGATTTGCGATGCTTCAAGCTAAATGCAATATTCATGGATCGCGATGCCGACGCAACTGTTTTCTCGTGTTCACATTTTTCGAGGGTGGAAAAAATGCATTTAGTTAGTTGGAAGGACAGGATGAGAAAATAGAAGTTTCGGGGATGGAAGTGAGCTACTATAGCCCAGCCATCGGTAACGAAAATGAAAATAACATCAAAGTTGTAACAGGCGCAAGCTTTAATCACATACTCACGCTATAAGCAAAGCAGTATTATGTAAGAAGCATGCAGAATTGGCGTTTAGATACGTTAAAAGCATTTGCACCTTATTCCGCTTCAGGCGTGCTCGGAAAAGTGCAGTAACTTGAAAAATGCGTGATATAAGGCAGTCGAAATTCGGCTCCGCCGAAAAAAATATATTTGTAACTAGGCGATTGATTATTCCCGGTCAATCAAGTATTTGATCCAAAAAAATGACTGAACGTGATAGCTGGGACAGATGCCATTGTCCAATGCCGAAAAAGCAGCTCTATTGCAAGACTAATTTAAGAAGTCGATTACCAAAATAATTATATATTCGGAAAAACGAGCTGCCCGATCACATCAGGGCCGGTTAAATTTTTGGGGTAATTCGAAGGTTGAATTGACCTTAGCCCCGAAACTGAGTTGCACCGTTTTTTCACGAAAATTCAGACACTGTGCAGTTAGAAAAATAGAAAGAATTACTCATCATTAGATTTTCAAATTAAACGCTAAAACGAAAACTATGATGCCGCCTCCAGTTATCTTCCGAAATTTTTCCTCAATTGCCACAACATATTCTTACTTGAATTATTAGACATTTTGAAGCCAAAACCACGATTAGAATTAGTTTTTCAGTACAGCTTCAAAAACATTTAATTAAACATTTCAAAAAAACAGAAGTTTTCAATAATTTTAATTATTTGTCCTTTATTTTTAAATTCTAAAATTAATTTTAACTTTTTTTTATAAATTTCTAACTTTTTTAAATTTTAAAATTAAATTTTAAATTCTTTTCTAAATTAAATTTCCTCTTTTCAATAATTTTCAATAATTTTTCAATGAGCCTAAACTTTTCGCATAAAGGTAATATTCTTTTGCGCGATCACAACGAATTTTCGCTTCATGCGGCGTGAATAAACAAAGAGTGCTGTATTTGGATTCCGAAATTATTTTTTACATAATTTATCAGGAAAAGATATTTACTAATTCCGCAAAAAAAGAGTGCAAATAGTTCATATTTCAGTTTTTTGCACTAATTTATTGCTAGATTCTCGGTGCCATGTCTTTTTTGGGTACCCAAAGTAAGTTTGTATTTTTCATATTGATATTTTACATTTTATTCTTATTTTTATAGATGTAACAGAATTTTGACGGCAATTTTAAGAATCCGAACTCCCATGCATGACAATCAGCTTTTTTTAAGATTATATTCAGGCTGAAAATGGTAGAGGGAAATCTGGTATCCAAATAACATTAGTTTGAATAACTTCTGATATAAAAGCAGAAAGCAGCCCAAAATAATCCGAGCGTACGAAATTACAATGAATATGTACTTTCCGCTAAGCTCCATTTCACACGCAGCAGTTTTGAAAAAGTACCTACTCTTTTCAGCTTTTATTAGTGATTCAGCCACTTGACAATTATAAATAGAGCACAATCAAATGCAAATTTGCTCAGTCGAAAATGTGCAATAAGAAAGTAACGTTGTAAAGAGTCCAAAAAAGTATTACTTAAGACTTATATAATCAGAGCAAAACAAGTTAAGCAAGTTAAACAAACATCATCGATAACTTATTACATCAAATTTTAATTAATCATATTTCTCGATTGGATGCTAATGTATATTATGGTGTATACATACGTGAGACTAAATTATCATAGCTAGCTTCCCACATAGAGCTACTAGACGTTACGTATATATATATATATATATATATATATATATATATATATATATATATATATATATATATATATATATATATATATATATATATATATATATATATATATATATATATATATATATATATATATATATATAATATATATATATATATATATATATATATATATATATATATATATATATATATATATATATATATATATATCACTGTTTTTTTGTACGAGACAAAGATTTTGAGGCTCGTACAAAGATTTTCGGAGCCATCTTTGTACAATGTACAAAGACTTTTTGGGGCAAAGTAATAGTAATTTTAACGTTTTTTTGAGTATTTTTTAGCAAAATTTCTAGAAATTTTTGGCGCTTCGCGCCGAGTATCATAATTACATTCTATTTAGCTCCAGGCGCGGGCATTAAACACTCCAAAATCTATCTGTAAGCATCTTTGTACAGATTGAAGCATCTTTTACATCTATTTCCACTGTTTTATAAAGATTTTATGCAGAAAAAGAACTATTAAACAACTGTGCACTGTTTTCTGCCGTTTGAAGATAAAATGGACTCTTTTATCTTTGCGTTGCATTAAATTCATTAGCAAATTGGTGTCTATTATGAGATTCAGTCAGCACATTGCAACCGCTTATTATTTATAATTGTGTAGCACAAGTCATTTTAACTTGCTGAGTCGAATTTTATGTGTAATTTCAACCTAAGTCTCATGAAAATTTTGGCGTTTCGGGCCGAACTAATGTAACCAGCTGAATTTAGGACAAAGTTACACCTTTTGCGAAGCGTGCGGGTCACGGATAACAATCTAGTAGTATGTAAAAATGTGTACATATAATTGCATATCTATACGGTATATGTACAAAAAAATTTTCGCTCGTACAAAGACTTTTCCGGGGATCTTTGTACATGTACAAAGAGGCTCGTACAAAAAAACAGCGATATATATATATATATATATATATATATATATATATATATATATATATATATATATATATATATATATATATATATATGACGAAAAGCCTTAATTTTTTAATTCGGCAGAGTGATTTGGAATGTCGAACGATCAAAGCGTGACTAATGGAGTTCATCGAATAATTCTGCCGATAACTTTAATCCTCAAGTAAAATTAATGATTTAATTAAATTAATTTCCCACAATTGATGCCAAACAATTGGTAATCATTCCAATCTTACTTAGATATGCACAATCACACTTTATAAACAGATAGGTACGGCATTTAATTTTTCGCACAATAAAATCCATGTTGTTAAGCATTTAAGAGATCATAAATCCAGGCCCGTATTCAAGGGGCGTGGGGCGGCCCACGGGAATGAAAAATAATTTTTGGAAAACACACGGGTCACACGTGCACACTGGGGATATGAAGGTATCCTCTCTATCACAACTTTTGGGAAGCATTCCCCCTCAGGACATTTTGGACCGAAAATAGTTGCTTGAACCATGAAAAAGCGTCAAATGACGTCTAAGAGTGTAATTTCAAGTACATATACTTATTTTTCGAGCAACCGATTGATTAATCCGTTCGTCCAAACACTTTCCTTCCACTATTTTGTCTTATTCGATTTTAAAGGTCATTCGTTGCACTTATTGTTATTGCTTTCACGCAAATTTAACCATAAATGTTCAAGAAAAATAAAATACAACAAATGAAGTACAAAAATTTGACATAAAATAGGCGAAAAATTACTCATTTCCCCCTCCAGGACACTCGGTTTACCCTCCCAGAGCTTTTGACCGTGTGCAGTGCATGTATGACAAGGTTCCCCATATGCAAAAATTGAAAATTCTCGAAGTAGGTATAAAAACCGCCAAAACAGGTCTTTAGGGTACTTTTCAAGCCAGGAAACGCAAAACTTTCTGGCGCTTCACGCCGGATTTATTGTTTATCTATATTTTTGGTCTTCCAACAAGCTCAGAATCGCTCAAATTCAAGTGATAAATGTAGAAAATATCAAATTTTTTCGGCGCTTAGCGCCCAATTATTCCTTCTCTCTGTATTGGTTATCTTTACAAGACATAAAGATCAAATACAAAAGACAAGAGTTAAGCAACTGTTTGATTGAATGATGTAAAATTATATGTATTGATAGCTTAAACGTTAGGTTTGTTTTATGTCAGTATGAAATGAAGTGAAAATTTTTTGAAATTTCACAAAAATTTTTATCCACCATTGTATAGAGCTCACGTGATAAGATTTATGTTTTTGAAATGAGCCAAGCAGAATCAAAATTTAGCTTAGATGTTTCATCATTTCTTGATTGTGTGCAGAGTGCTGTCTTGATAAATTTCCCTAGTCGCGAAAATGAGACCAGCTAATTTTCCTTGAGGAGGAAAATTTTTCACGCCTAAATTGACTAACATTACATGATTCTGTCGAAATCTTTCAAAAGTGAATACTTGGCTTTTGAGGCCCGGATTGAAGATATCTCAATGCTCGTTTAGCGCATATTTGATGCAGCGTAAATAAGAGCATGCTGTAGCTGTAGTACATCAATAATAAAACCCATAAATAATATATGGGAGTTTCATTAAACAAAAATGGCAATAATGATGACATTGGCATTAAATAACGACATCATATAAATAGTGAAAATAAAACAACCGTGTAGAGCATGTGCAGTGCACCTCCTCCTAAATTGAATCTGAAAAATTCCGTTTTTTCCCTACCCCTATGCAATTTAAGCTATAATTGTCACAAAAATACGGCGCTACGAATGTCTTAATCGAAAGCTTTAAACACTCCACAATCAATCTTTTTATAACACAGCTCACATCAGATTTTGCATCTATCTTTTGCTTTTTTTGCTTTTTACAGGTTTACGCAGAAAATAAGATCTTTTTGACCAATCAGCGTAATCAGAAATGGACACATATCAAATCAGATCAGCACAAATCAACAATTTGCCCTTTCCCCGCATGATTTTTAATTTTTGGTCTTCTTCCAAAAGGAGATCATCGATATGGGCCTAATTAAACATGCTAAAATCGAGCGCGAAAAAACACTAGATAAATCGTACAAATATGAAAGTAGCTAAAGGATTACAAAGTTGCCAACTGTTTAATGCTGAAGTAGAGGCAGTTTTTTGAAGAAAAAGAAAATGTTTATTGTCCAGACCAACATTTTCGCCAAGGAGAGGAATCTCAAAATTTTTTTCATCTAAAAAAGCCCTAAAAGCGGATGGGGTTAAATAATGTGTTTTTTATCTTTTCACATTGTCCCACACTATTTGAGCAATAAAAAATTTATTTTTTCCTGAAATTTTTTTTACGTTTTTGACGAAAAAATGATGAGCGCGAAGTAATAATTTTTTTGACTTTTCCTGCAATAAAGCAAAAGAAACTGTTAAAAGTAAGAAGAACTCTCGCGCGGCGCGAAGCGCCGAATTTTTCGATTTTACGCCGCAGAAAGCAGTTCTTTAATATGTCAAAATTTTTTCCAGGGGGAATTCCCCGCCTTTCCTTCAGTGGTCTCCCTCATCTTTTTGAAATAATTTAAGTCGTGTTCCCCCCCCCGAAATAAAATCATGGAGATGGGCCTGAACCTAGCATTTTAATTTGCAATCGTGTGAGTGTTGCTCGCGCAAAAAACACTGTTGTCTCATTAGAAAACGGCTGATTCATATTCAAAGACAAAAAATTCAGCCTATACTGTGTAGTTTAGTTGAGCACTGGTACCTAATCAATTAGCATAAAGCGCAGAAAACTTTGCAATTAGCATAATGTCAACGATGATTTAGGTAAGTTTAAAAATGTTGATTTTACCATCTAGGACCATTTATAAATCTACCTAACTGAAGGAGGGAGATAAGAGTAGGTAAAACCTAGGAATCAATTCGTTCAAAATTTAGAAATTAAGTAAATTCAGGTATATTTTCTTGACTTTTTATAGACTGTAGAGGGCAATGTTCAAACCAATTATCGACTTTGTTCCACTCCTCCTTACTACAGGCGTGTTTGCATATTACGTACTCACCGCACCGATCCCCAGGCCCGTAACCAGGATTTTGTTTCGGGGGGGGGGGCACGACCAAAACTTTTTTAAAACACAGGGGGACCAGAGGATTAATTTTGCTTCATCGATTCTTCTACCCAGATGCCTTAAATACGATGAGAATTCAATGGAAGCTATCTCTTCCAAGGCGGAGAGGGTATAGGTTGGCGCTTCAAGCGCCCCTCTCCCAGCGGGAGGGGGTGTGTGGGTAAAATCCGAAAGCGGAAAAAATTGTTCACATATTTCATTTCATGGGGGGAATACGTGCCCTCATATACCCCCAGGATACGGGCCTGCCGATGCCGTCAGTCAACGTATTTTATGCGCGTTATAGGCAGGGGCGGATTTAGGGGGGGGCGGGGGGGGCGGCCGCCCCCCATTGGCCCAAAATAGTGCGAAAAATTGAGGATTTTTGAGCGATGTTTAGCGATTTTTGGGTTAAAACAGCTAATTTTTCCGCCCAAGTCAGGGTTCCACCGGCCCCCCCCCATAGGGGTACCGACCCCCCCCCCCCCTTAGGAAAATCCTGGATCCGCCACTGGTTATATGTGTTGCACTAAATATACTTTTTTTTGTGAACAATCTATGACTTTAAGACATTTTCAGATACTTTTGCACATTTTCATTCAGGTAACTCTGTACCTACTTTTCTGCGTAAAAGTTGAGTTATAAAATCTGAAAATCTATTTTCAAACCGACTGGAAAATCTCAACCAGTCCGTGCCCCTCAACTCGTGACTCGAGGTCTTCTACATTCTGCTGACCCGACCCGACCCGACGAGTCCCGATGTTTCATCTCTAGCCAAACCGAAGCCTATGAAAATAAAGAAGTTCGAGATAATCAATAAATAACTGTCTCCTGCTAACTACTGCTACACTTTTGTTACAGTAATTGTGACATAAACTTTATATATCTATATGGTAGAACATAATCATAAAATTAAAGTAGATCCATGACTTTAAAACTAATTTTTGTAATATTTCCGCCATCCTAAAGATAATAATATGCAAATTTAATGTACTTTCATTATTATTTAACCATTTTCTAAATATTTAGCGCCTATGTTACGCATTTTAAGCAATGCAAAGCAAGAAGAATAGTTGTCTGAGAATAGAATTGAAGCAGTACAGAAATTCGAGGTCTTTAGAAGAAAGCCATTGAAAGCCGGAAAGGGAGAAGTGATAGCTCTATTAGAGTCTGTGTTTTTAAGCTAGTGCATAAAAACGATCGGCAGGTAATCAAAAATGCTTATTACTCTGATTCCAATTTTCACTGCTCGACAGACGACCCCGGTCACTCCGTACTCCATCACGCAACAGAGAAATCGGGTATTATAATAATAAGACATTTGCTTATCGCGCGATTTAATGTATGTACCTACCAGGTTAAAAAATAGACTGTAGTACATAGAAGCTGGAAAAGGAAAACAGAGGTGGAAATGACTGCCATACGAACCCTGATTGCCGGAAAACAGTAGCTCGTTTAAAAATTTGTGTTTACACTGCAAATTTTTAGCACACGCAGGCGTTTTAGACAATTTACTTTAAATCGGCTCATAAAATTCAGGAAACGAATCTTTGTTGACATTTAGTAGGTCTCTTTCTTTTTTAGTCAATTGCAGAGAGTGTTTCGAAAATCGAATGCCCTATGGACCGATTTCTACGTTGTTTGGACGGACGACTGACCTACGTTTATATAACGAGCTGTGATTTGGTTTCCGAGTAAATTTATGCATCAGGAAAATAATTGGTACCTGGCAGATTGATGATTTTTCTGGGGGCAGTGCGGCACCTCACCCAACCCTTACAAAAACAGTCGAAAATAGGTCCAAAATTTTGCCATTAGCGTGCGAAATGGCTTTCTTTCGACGTTTAGCGTTGTCTTTGTTCTTGGCGCATTATCTTTTCGGGAAATTTTAAAATTTTTGACAATTTTGCTCGAACAAAATTATTAAATTTCATTGATTTTAGCGAAAATCTGATGTGCGAGCACCGAAAAATTTTTAAAATTAAAGTGAAAGGTTTAAAAGCTTGAATTACTCACCTGTTAATGTAATATTTGACTGGAACATCGAAAATTTTATAAACTTGCGCTCGAAAATAGAAGAGAACTATATGCAAAAAGCTGTTTCTGATCTTGAAATCGCTTAAAAAATTATTCACTGAGCAAAAATATAACTTACGGGCCGCTAAGAAAATAAATAATTGTCATGCATTAGTATTATCCGGTGCGAAGCGCCCTTTATTTCGCCAAGTGTTTTCGGCCTATGGGGGGCGACCGCTCCCTCTTAAATCCGCTCATGGTACACACATCTGCAAATCTTGGATGTGAAAAATAGTGCCTACTCTAAACACGTTATCCGCAAACATTCGTTTGTTTCGTCTGGTTTACTGGACAGCTGGACTGAAATACTTATTATTGGAAATTAATTTATAATTTAATTAATGATAATTTAATATTAATTTTAAATAAATTTAATACAATTTAAACTCATTACCCACCTACCTGTACCGAGTTTACCCTCGAGCACATAGCCTGCGCATGGACGTGTGACGACAGTATGTGACCATGAACCCGACGATCTCAGATAGCATGCTCAAATTTACTTCAACTTAATGAGATACTAGCAAATGAGACGCTTCGCTGTCCCATCTGCTAGAGTGTTTGTAAACAAATAATATCTTAACCAGTAATTAGTATAAAAAATTGAATGACTCTGCAATGGATCGGCGAGCGGTTTTTATATTTTTTATATCTAGCTGAGCTGCCCGGCGTTGCCCTGGCTGAACTTAGGCCTGATAGCTGTATGGGATTGAGATGTCTCTTGTATTTTTTATTTTTCGGGACTTTTGATGTTTTTGGGATATTTCTAAAAAAATTGGTGGTAAAAACATATTGTATTTTTTAAATTTTTTAAAACTGTCTTTTGTCAACCATTTCTTTGATTAAATCCATATTTCTGACGTTATAGAATGGTTCTGAGAATTCTTTATCCTAAATCATATTTTTGATTTTCTGGGATGTTCTGGAAATTATACCATTAGATGGTTTGAAATGTTTAAAAATTTTGTTTGATCATAACCATATTTTTAACGTTTTGGAATATTAAAAAAATTTTTTTGGTCCAAAACCATACTTTTGATGTTTTGGAAGGTTTAAAAATTTTTTTTGGTCAAAACCATATTTTTGATGTTTTGGGGTGTTTAAAAAATTTTTTTGGTCAAAACCATTTTTTTATGTTTTGGGATGTTTAAAGATTTTTTGGTGCAAACCATATTTTTGATGTTTTGGGACACCAATCTTACAGCACAGGATATGTTATAGCACTGGGTATGGTATATTACGTCCTATCTTGTAGCATGGGGTATGTTATATCACGTCCTATCCTGTAACACTGGGAATGTTATATCACGTCCTATCTTATAGCATGGGGCATGTTATATCACGTCCTATTGTATAGCATGGGGTATGTTACATCACGTCCTATTGTATAGCATTGAGTATGTTGTATCACGTCCTATCTTATAGCGTCGGGTTCAACTTTGTACAATGTTTAACTTTGCCCTCATTGTAAACAAATGCAAAAAGTTGCACATTAAATTAGCCGCTAGAAGCAAAAACATTTGGATTTGTAATTTTCGAAAGCCGCATGTTCGCTGCTTTCGATTGCTTCGCATTAAATTTCACGCGCTGGTTTACAAGGTCAAAAATTTTGACTTGGTGCAAGCTCTTTTCCAGTGATTAATCATGTTTATAAGTACCCGTACGTGATTTTCTTTCAGCCCGTCTCATACATGTTTTATGATGCCAGATCGTATATTTAAAGTAGCGAATATGGAATCAGCGGTCCCAGACAGGGGCCAAATTTTGGAAGCAACAGTCAATCTGTGCTTCTGCAAAAAGACAAAAACCTAAATTTTACGCTATGCATAGGGTACCTTTGGGCTCCCGTATCTCAGAAACCAATCCGTGAATTTTCTTCAAATTCTACAGTAAGGTCAGTCATAAGATATCCAATAATTGGTGAGAACTTTAAAAAAATTTATCCGCTGCGATTTGAGATATTTGATAAAATACACTTGTAAATCACGTTTTTCTTACGGCATCACATCAGTTTACACTGTAGTGTAAAGTGGTTCACACCAGTCGATAGCGCATAAAAAGTTGATCTAGGGTGGCTTTAAAATTTTACCCTGCGGCAATTGCATAAGCGGCTAGAGCTACCAACAAATTTTACATAAATCCGTAGTTTCCGGGTTTCAGGAGTCCGATCGAGCCATTTTAATCGAAAAATTGTAATTAACGCCCGAGAATACCCATTGAGTGAAAAAATAAGTATCACAAAATTATCCAGTAAAAACTTTTTTGCCTCACGCACACACACACTTACACACAACTCGAAATTAATATTATAGATATTGAAGCGATACGGTCATCATCAATATTTTCTATTAGGTAAAATATTGATAATGATACAATGGAAAAATGATAAATTTTAAAAAAATGAAGTAAAACGAAGTGTAAAAAGGGGTGAAATTTGAAAATTTTATTCGCTTGGAATCGACCAGAAACAGTTGGAACGTTATTGTAGTATGATAGTTGTTGAGGTGCTTTTAGCCCAAGAAAGCACTAAATTGCTTGGGTTCCAGAAGCAGATCTTTTCATTTAGTCAATGATCAAGGCTAGTCAATTTTAGCTAATAGTCTCATTGTTTTTGTCGTTTGTTTATGGTCAGAAACTTGATTATCTATACCTGGTGCTCAATCTCGTACAGAGGGACGAATGTTCACACGCAGATTCTGCGAATGCGTACAAATTGCAAATGTGCGGAGCCGCTTATATGCATATTACGTAGAGATCAAACACGAATGTCGTGAAAAACTTTTTCCATTACTTTAGGCCATTGCCTGCTTACTCCTGATCATTATTATCACATTTCATGCGTCCGGACGTAAATTTCTATTGAATCGGGCTGGTAGCCCATAAGATCAAGGAATAGAACCTTCGGAGTGATTCTATTTTTGATAATCGAAGCTGAAAAAACCATGAAACCTTAATTGAAGCAGGTACGCTCAAAAAAGCGAAAATTTGCTGGGGACGCCCTGCGCCATATCTGACGGCCACGGCTGACTTATTCGGATTAAAAAAGTTGCAGACTTGTTCAATTAATAGTTTTGAAAAATTCTAGTAACGGTATGAGGTTAATAGACATGTATTTTACTCTACGCGTTAGTTCAATGCGACGAGAAAAACTTCTGTTCCGCATCTTATTTGAGATATTGACCAATCAAAAAAGGAAGAAAACGTGTTTCTCCGCCCTATGTTACACCCCTGATTTCAAACTTTACACCTCCATAAGTAAGTCAATATTGAGTAATAATCAATCAATATCACTATCAATATTAATCAATATTAATATTAATCAATCAATATATTATTTTACTCAATTTGAATTTGTCTCGACTTATAACCGAAGAAGATGGAGGAGAGATCCGCGACAAATCCTGTTTCTTACATCATCCACTAGATTGTAAACTTTAAAGCCCTGGATCTAACTCCGCATTCAGTTCAAAAAAATTCGCTGATAAACAGAAAATAGCCCTTTGATCCTAGTACGTTTCTATCAGAAAAACTTTTTGAGGACTTATAAGCGGAGTTGTTGGCAGATAGAAGAAGAAAAAAGCGGCCAAAATCTGTCTTTACACTCGCTTTTTTGTACTCTTTACACCCCCCGCGAGAACTAATTCAAATTTTCAAAAACAAACAATGGGGTTTTAGTTAATTTGATCCTCTACAAGTCTGTATTATCAAATATTGTGAGGCATTTACACTGAGTTGTGTACAAGGTGGCTAATAAAACCGTCAAAAGTTCCTTATATGTTATAGCGTTATGCCAAAACTTTACACACCCATTATAAACTCAGTATTGAGTGTAAACAAAATTAAAAGAGTTTACATCCGTATTTTCAATAACCTATCTTTTAAAAAAACCGCACCTCCTAAAAATGTCCCAGTATTGCTTGGGGCGTCCCTTTTAGGAGTACCCAAATATATTATATGTAGATACGCGCTTACGCGCTACCTACCTATGATGAACCCATGTCTTGTTCGGCCGTTAAAGCAATTGTTTATACGAACGCCTGATTTTGAATAATTGTCGTCTTCGAAGTGTTATGCAAAGCTTTCTATAAACGACGAAAAGGGATTTGGAATTGGTACCTACTCTATGCGAATCTAGGGTCCACAAAGCAGGCGTTCGTAACCTAAGTACATATGCATAAGTCTCTATTGCAAGTACTACCCGACTAAACCTACGGATTTACGGTAGCTACCATAGCTGTACAGCATGTCAGTCAGGGCCTAAATAACCTCAAAACCTGTGATATAATAGCAGAGAAAACAATGTTAACACACGATGTTTTTGGTCAATTTCAAGCATTTTTGAATAAATTTTCAGTTCTCGAAAATTGAGATTTTTTGGGGCAAATTGACCTAAAAAACTAGTATAAACGCTAAAACAGCATTAAATGGCATTAAAAATACGATATTACAAACTTTCTGGTGAATTCAAAGCACTTTTGAAGAAAATATTCAATTTTCATCAATTTTTACATTAAGTTTGCCTCGTTTTCCCCACAAAATTTTTCATTGATCCATTCTGGAGGTTTAAACCCCTAACGACCCCCGCACATGCATGTCTGCTCGCAGACTGAATCGCGTCAATTTTTCTGCCTATGCGGCTGAAGCGGCGTCGATGAGTCACTAACGCTCATGCATTCGCCCAATGGTTTCACAAAATAGAGCTTATGATAGAATGTTACGTAAGAGAGCTAAAGTAGTCGAATAGGCTAAGGGATAAAATTATAAGCACAAAATCAAGATGTAAACAAATCTCTTCAATGTGTCAAACTGTTAATGATGCTGCTGGTTAACACAGGTTTGCACCAAGAATTTTGATTTAAAAAAATTAACCCTGATTTACATAAAAGACATTGCTATCTTAATCACACATTAGCGCAGTCGCAAGCGCCCATTAACGCAGCGCAAAAGATAATTATAGTCTGTTTCATTTATTCGAAAGCTTTTTTAGTCAATTCTTTTAATGGCTACAGTAAACGAAACAAGACGAATTACTGTAATTCGGCACATCAGCTCAGTGAGGGCGAGTGGCTGGAATTCTTCCATTTTTAATGCACTAATCCGCCTATATAAATTTAATTTAGGCATTTAATCAGTACTGGGACATACTACAGTAAGTGCGCTAAATAAAAAGCTATCGGGTGGAATCGAACTCAGTTGCTTCGACACGACAAGCAGACGTTTTACCACTGAGCTATGAGGGAGTTGCGGCGTTTCTTAACATTTTAGTCTATTGTGTTTAAAGTGTCAACTAAGGATAAGCTAAATGCGCGATTTTTATCTGTTAGTTGATTAATTTGCTGGAAGACGATAATAAATTATGTCGCAGAAATGTTTTTGAAAAACCCTTCTCTACTACATACGTAACTACAGTGAGATCTAGCGAAGTACAGTAAATAAGGAAGAAGGGGTTACTGTAGCCTCCGAAAACATTTACTGAAAAAGCTCTCGGATAAATGAAACAGACTATAGTTTATTTCCATTAGCTTACTTCCGAAAAAATTCTTAAAATTTATGCCCATACTTACGTGAAATAGACTATAGGCTATTCCGATTGAGCCGGAAATGTGTTAAGTAGCGAATCAAACGGGAAGATTGCGGTATTCTTCTCTTTGTCAAATTTTTGCTAAGAGTCCTTCAAAAATCTAATGCCCTCATTACGGTAAGAGCCGATTCCTTCTGTGCTTTACAAACGATGCTGACCTGGGTGCTTTATTGAGCAATGAAGAAAGCTCGTTACTGTAATCAGGACATTCTGGTCCTAGATGAATTCGTGAAATAAATATATGTAGGTACCTATCGACCTATAGTCTGTCTCACTTATTCGAGAGCTTTTTAGTAAATTTTTTTTAAGGGCAACAGTAAGCGAAACAAGACGAATTACTGTAATTCGGCAGATCAGTTCAGTCAGGGCGAGTGGCTGAAATTCTTCAATTTTTAATGCACTAATCCGCCCATATAAATTTAATTTAGGCATTTAATCAGTGCTAGGATATACTACAGTAAGCGCGCTAAATAAAAAGCTATCGGCTGGAATCGAACCCGGATTGCTTCGATGACAAGCAGACGTTTTACCACTAAACTACGTGCGGGAGTTCGCGGCGCTTCATAAAATCTTAGTCTATTGTGTTTAATGTGTCAACTTAGGATAAGCTGGATGCGCGATTTTTATCTGTAAGTTGATTGATCTGCTGGGAGACGAGAATAAATTATGCCGCGAAAATGTTATTGAAAAACCATTCTTTGCTACGTAGCTACAGGGAGATCTAGCGACCTGCAGTAAATAAGAAAGGAGGGGTTACTTCAGCCTCCGAAAATGTTTACTGAAAAATCTCTCAGATAAATGAAACGACTATAATCAAATGTTGAATGAGGAAAATAGTGCCTTAGCACAGCGAGGCCGACCTGGGAGAGGGTCAGACCGTCAGCCAGTATGGGGTCAAGAATTGAGATTTTGGGTCAAAATAACATAAACTGGTATAAACGCCAAAAAACTGTAAAACTATGTTATTACACAGTTTCTGGTCATTTTTACGCACATTTAAAGGAAATTTTCAATTTTCATCCCTTTTCTCCTTCATTTTGCCTCATTTTCTCGGAAAAATTTCTTATTTTTCCACCCTAAGAGTCTAGAGTAGACTCCCCAACCCCTCCCCCACGTGCATGTCTGGTGCCTACTCTAATCATTGTATACCTACATACGTCAGCCGCAAACGCTATTTGCTTGATTTTTTGTCCGATTTATTAGTTTTAAATACGAAGTGAACACATACAAGTAGAAATCGTTAATAACTTGGTTTATTAGTTAAAAAATAAGAAAGTAAAGAGTCAACGTATGTACGTAATATAATGTAGAAAATACAATTTACAAAACGGCTCGGTTTCTATTTGCTCCAGGCTAAACCAAACTTCAATGTTTGAAAATAGCCCAAATCTTACGATCAAAGGTGGGCAGCACTGAAATTCTGGTGGGGTTGCAAAATTTTCCAAAGTCGAAAAATGGTCTCAAAAATGGTGGCATGGCGAAAAAACACAATTTTTCAACGTTTCTCATCGAGCACAATCAATTGGCACAAAAAATTGCGAAAAAGTTACCCCCCTTCTACGCCAACGTGTGCTTACGACTAAATTGTAGTATAATAAATATATCTGGATATTAATTTTAAAATTTAAATTAAATACAATTCATATTTATTACGTATAGATAAAGTAGATGCAGAGTTTAACCTTGAGTTGCCGTACCTGCGCATCAAAGTGTGTGATCAAGAACTCGATCTTAGATTGAATGCTCCAATTTACTTTAATGCTTTTTAAAGCTTTAAAAGAGCCAATCTTGTCAAGGATCATGATTTTGGGTTACATTATTTTTGTATGAAAACTTTTCCACCGAGAATAGCATTAGAAGTTTTGAGCAAAATCCAATATGAAATCAAAAATCCAAAATCCAATAGATTCAATTAGCATTGTATGTTGATGAAATTTATAATTATATTGGAAACCTATAGAGGTTAAAGTATTTTTGTTACAAAAATGTTAAATTTTGGGTGCAAAGCACAAGAAAAATACTAAAAGGCTTATTTTTGACCAATTATTTTAGTGACGTCTTGAAAACGTGTTCATTTGATACATATTATGTAAAGTCGGGTAACCTCCTTTAACATTCACATTCTACCTGCGTCTCCACATAAACTGCCTGTCATTGTAAAAAAAGAAGAGCAATTCTCGTCATCTCACGATTTTCTATTCTGTAAAACAGCTCTAAAACGTGAATGACTGTCTAATAAGGAGGTAGAAAAAAATTTTGTGACATTATATTCTGAGCTTTTAGAGAATTCGCCAAAAAAGATTTAAAAAATTTCAGATTGCTACCAATGGGCGTGGGGGTTTACCCCAGAATCCAGTAGACCCCGAAAATCGATAGAATTGAATTTTTGGCATGTTTTTTCGGGATTTTTGCCAGTTTTACACCACCTAGACCTCCCAGAATACGGTCGCTGCCCATGTATGGCCACCATGGTAAATGAAGTTTAAGGCCCGAGATAATTTAAAGCAGTGTGTTCAAGCCTAGCTAGCCAAAGAAATTGAAACCGAGCCAATTTCGGAATAACAAAATTTCAAATCAAATTTTCATGACCCATGATGCGGCGGCAGGCACATCCAACCAACTGGCGTAGAGCAACACTTTTCGAACCCGTTACAATCCAAATCTGTCTTGCACATTCCGCTGCCATTCTTGTTCGTACTCTCGTTATTCAACGCAATAAACGATTTCGAAATGCATTCGCCCGGTTTTTTGGCTTCGATCAAATAAAAATTCGAGCAAACGTTTTTAGATAAACATTTTAAAAAATATAGATTCTTAATTATAAATTTGGAAATTGAACAAATTGTGAAATTATGAATGAACAAATCTTTGAGTATCGTGGACTTATTTTTTAAATGTAATTTTATCTTATCAAATATTGTGCGATACGTTCATGATCAAAGAAGTCATAAATTGGTCTTTTAAACCAACTCACCTTTCTAGCAGAAGGGTACATAAAGTGTGAGTAAAAAACGAGATCTCCGCTCAATTTTTCTGCAGTAATGAATTCTCAAAAGCACACGTTACAACTTTTTAAGTACAATATGATTTTTTTCGTCTATATCTTTAAAATGTTTCAATCTATCATTTTGTTACGCAGAGTTTAGCATTATTTTGTTTTTCTTTTCTATGTAAGAACTCTTTGAGCAGAATGATCAGTATATGTAGATATGTTGTTATATAAGTACAGCCAACAATAGAATAAGTTGGTGACGCGAATTTTAAACATTAGGGAGGCAGAATGCGCAGACGTGAATAACCATAAATATACTTAAATTTTCATGTATTTTTGACTTTGATTTTATCCAGCTCAATTAAGTAGCAAGTAACCTTGCAAATTAATTGGAATTGCATTGAAATAAACTTCAATTATTCCATTAATTAATTAAATTGAAAGATTCTCTTTAATTTTGCTTGATTTTTTGAGAGCAACAAATTTGCTCTTCCAAACAGTGTCTTTATTTCTTACAACCATAATCCGTAATTCAGCTATCGTGACCTCGATTACTGTCAAATAGCAACGCATTGTGGTCGATTAATAGTTTCAAAACTGCTAAATATACATGCTAGGCAATCCATAATTCAAAGGAACGAATGTGGTCGATTCGCGTTCAGATATTTAAAAGCGTATTAGTGCATATTTGAGTACATATTACAATTTTTGATTTATTTATAGTTTCTCTTTAATTTTTAGGGCAAAAGCCACCTTTTATCCGAATTTAACCCCAAAAATAAAATTTTTCGATTTAGTAGCTTACAGTCGCTGACGATTGGGCAATCGCAAATTTTGTAGCACGACGGCGGCTTGACGGTGGCGCAACTGGCGCAATCGCACAATAAACGCCGCTGATCACTAGCGCAACCGCAGCGTTCGGCGCAATCGCGACGCATCGGCGTCGTCGTCGGCGGCAACGCGCAAAGCGCGCAGTCGCAAGCGCCACCATTTGCCGTCCTGATCATATCAGTTGCGCCACCGGTCTTCACCGCTGAATTCTCATTAAAGCAGCCGCATTGTCGAGCGCATCTCGGATCGACGCTGGTCAAATAGGCGCCTCCGTACGCCATGCACAGAGAGCAGTCGCACGTGATTCGATGCACGTCACGTGACATGCACGGGAATAAGCATTTGGCGCCGAAAAATCGCTCGTAAGCGGTGACGCATCTAGAATAATTAATTTTTGCCTTAATTCCATATTTTACGTACCATTTAACAGTCTTTCATTGACAAAATAATTTTATACAAAATACAAGCGTCATAAACGCGGTAGGCATCGTCTATGTGCTTACGTGTGAGAGATCGTGTCTGGATATTTTGCGTATATATCATACTATCTGAGCTACCCGGCGTTGCCCGGGCTGAACTTAGGCCTGATAGCTATATGAAATTGAGATGTCCCTTGCATTTTTTATTTTTCAGAACTTTTTCTGTTTTTGTTTTTGATATGTTTCGAAAAAAATTGTTGGTAAAAACCATATTTTATTTTTTGGATTTTTCAAAAATGTTTTTTTGTCCATTTTTTGATCAAATCCATATTTTTGACGTTATAAAGAGGTTTTGAAAATTTTTTCAGCCAAAATAATATTTTTGATTTTTTGGGATGTTCTGGAAATTTTTTTGGTCAAACCCTTATTTCTGATGTTTTGGGATGTTTTTGAAAATTTTTTTGGTCAAACCATATTTTTGATGTTTTAAAAATTTTTTGTTTGTTGTAGCAAAGGGTGTCATATATCACGTGATATCTTATATCACTCATATGTTATAGCAGAGGGTATCTCCTATCTTATATCAGACAGGGTATCTTATATCACATCATTGCACCGTATAGCATTGCCCATCATATAGCATTATGTAGGCTATATTACGTCCGATCCTATGTTATAACGCACGCAGCGGCAAAAGTACCTAAAACCGAAAATAGTGTAAACTGAATTTATTCCGATTTTCGAAATTTGGCAAAAAATCGGCAATGTCCCGAAATCGGCCATGCTTAAGCATAGGGACGCCTCCCGTTTCACCCCTGTACATTATTTTCCTCAAATCCATATTTTGGACGTTACAGAATGGTATTGATAATTCTTCAGCCAAAATCATATTTTTGATGTTGTGAGCAGTGATCGGACCGAGGGTACTTTTGGACCCTCGGCCTCGGCCGAGGCCGAGGCGACTTAAAATCCTTGCCTCGGCCGAGGCCGGGCCGAGGCCGAGGCCGAGGCCGAGGCCGAGGGTAATGCCGAGGGTCAAGCTTGTATACCTATACCTATAAATAGTACTCTTATAATATTTTGTATGCCCATGAGCTAGAGAATAATCGTAATATTAAGCACTTTATCGAATGTCAAACAATTCATTCTTATTTTTAATAATAGTAGATTAAATGTGTGAAGGATTTATTGAATAAAGTTACAGTGTCGAAGAAATAAACGAACAAACGAAATAAGCTAAGTAAAGACAGAACTGTAGTTATTGTTGTGCTCGCTTTTGCAGTAATGCATGTTTAAGCACGCTTTTTCAGTCATCCAATTCTGGTGTGGTAGGTAATATGACGTAAACTGCACTGTACTTTCCGATCATAGTTTCTCAATGTCCAGAGTTGAGGGAAGGGTGAAATCCCAACGTTGGGGACCAGTAAATTAAGTAATGTCTTTGTATGAGCGAACAAATTTTTGTAGATATTTTATATTAATATATTTTTAAAGATGCACATTCTTACATACTGCCAGTGTGTGAACTGCAACCGGCATGCAGTCCTAAACAGTGTTTTTTTTGTGCAAGATACTTTTTACATGTACAAAGATGGTATCCAAAAGTCTTTGAACATTTTGTACATGCAAATTTTTGTGCACTATTATAGTATGGTACAGTAGCGATTTAGCGTGGTAAAACAGGGTTTTTGACCTTTGGTAGTGTATATTAGCTAATTCCCGGGTTTCTGTATATTTGACATTTTTCCTTTCCATTCTAAATGCAAATTCTACTATTTTAAAGATATATAGGACAGACAATTACTGATGCGCCGAAAATTTTCGGGAATTTTACACCTTTTTACAGTTTTTGTCTCTCCAAAAATCTTTGTGCATGTACAAAGACGGTCCTGAAAAATCTCTGTACATTATGTAAAAATCTTTGCCGAATACAAAAATCGTGGCCCTAAATGTGATAATTCGGCCTGAATTTAGTTGATAATATTAGTTCATGAGCTTTTGATGAAATTTACACATAAACTCGACTGAGGAAGCTAAAACAACTTGTACTGCAAAATCAGAAATATTACAGATATTGTAATATGCCAATTAGATTTTGTAATAAGCACTATTGTGCTTAGAAATTGAATGCAACATCGGGATAAATTAGTCAATTTTATCTTTGAACGGCAAAAAGTGCAAAGTTATTAAATAGTACTTATTTTGCATAAAATTTTTAAAAACAGGATGAATAGATACAAAAGATATTTAAATCTGCATGAAGATGCCTAGATTATACAAAAATTGAATTTTGAGTGTTTAATGCCCCAGCTTCAATCTAAATACATTATATTAGCGATATTATGCGCGAAGCGCCGGAAATTTTTGAAATTTCCTAAAAATACTGAAAAACGATATAATTAATATCACTTTGTCCTAGAAAGTATTTTAACATTTTATAAAAATGGCTCCAAAAAATGCACGAGCCGAAATCGATTTTTGCCAAAACCTGCATTTATTGGCCATTTTTAGGTGCGTTTTTGCGATTTTCGGCCGAAAATTCGTGATCATTTATCCCGTCTCCCATAAAAATGGCCGAAAAACATACGTGTAACAGAGGGGCTTTGGGGAATTACCCACCCACCCAGGGTTGGACGTCCTCCCAAACACCCTTCCCTCCAACATCAGAGAATTTTGACCCACCCTCCCCATTTTTGGCGAAAATCTGCGCTTTGTTGGCTATTTTTAGGTGCTTTTGCCATTTTTGACATAGAATTAGAGTCACTAATCCCCCCTCCTTCTAAAAATGGCCAGGGACCCCTACCCGAAATTTCTAGCCGTTACATGTATGCCGAGGAGCCCCTCCCGAAAATTTTGAGCTGTTACATGCATGTTCCATAGTGATAGTTTGTCTATTTACTCTTGCTTACATTCAAAAATACTGTATCACTTCATGAAATTCTAATAGTTAGCTGCACTTTTACCATAGTAAAAATTAAGTTCAAAAATATTCAAAAGGTTTTCACCAAAAATCGTCTGACAGTTACATGAGTCTTGTACCCTGAGAGGGGGGTAATAAATAACCCTAGCGAGCATGAGAATTAAAACTTAGTCATCACATGAATAATACATTGGCACTTTGCTGTATGTAACTTGGTGTAACTGGGTACGCGACTAAAACCATAAGAAAAGTTTATAGGTAAAAAATAGCCTGTGTACTGCAGATGCATTCTAAATAGTTAATATTCAACGGTAATATTAAACTTATTCAAATTTGATTTTAACCCTCGGCGCCTCGGCACTTTTCAGCTTAGCCCTCGGCGCCGAGGCCGAGGCTCCAAAAACGCCGAGGCTTGCCGAGGCCGAGGCCGAGGCCGAGGCCTCGGTCCGATCACTGGTTGTGAGATGCTCTGGAAATTTATTCGGTCAAACCCATATTTTTAATGTTTTGGGATGTTTTAGAAAATTTTTTGGTCGAAGCATATTTTTGATGTTTTAAAAAAATTTTTCTCTGTTGTAGCAAAGGGTGTCATATATCACGTGGTATCTTGTATCACTCATATGTTATAGCAGATACCTACCTATTCTTCTTTCAATTGTATTTTAATAACACAAACGTTAAAAATGCATCATTAACAGATTTAAAGAATTTTTTTAAATTAAAAAACGTTTGCACAATCCAAACATATTTTGGGTAAGAGTCTAGGGGGTCTGATCCCTCCCCGCAGAATGAATGCTGATCCTCCACAAGATAGCTGCCTCCCTAGAATTGTCCGTTTTCCGAAAAGATCGTAGAAAATGTGCTTTTTTAAAGCGTTTTCAGCTACACACATTTTGGCTCAAATATGTTTCTTGTTCAATTTATTCAACTTTTTCGAATTTTTATTCTATTTTTTATGTTTCTACGTTTTAGAAAGAACGAGCACCGTTTAAAACGTCGAAAAACAGTGCTTTTGATCTTTGTCCATGGTATTAAGCCCAAAAAGCGAATTTTAAAAATTTTTGGGGCTAACCCCCTTGGAATTTCTAACGTGTATGCAAATACCTACCTGCACACGTTAACGTCCCTGGCAATGCATTGATCATCGTTGGGCGCCGTATCGCAATACTGCGTGCAAAACGCCGGACAATTGGGCGGCTGTTCCGACGACGGAGGTCGTTGTTTATCGCATTGCGAAATTTTCGCCGAACTTTGGCACTGCAACGCTGGCACGCAAGGACTGTTTTCTGATTGGTCGAGTCTGACCCGGCCGGGTCTACAGTAACAACCGGGTCTGGGAGCATCACATTGGGGCCAGCAGCTTAATCCGGCGCACGTTTGCCAGCAATAGGAACCGTTGACTGAGTAGATGGCGTTGGAATCTTTGCACAAGTCGGGAAAAGGTATCGATGACGGCTTACTCTGCGGCTGTTGACTGAGCAGGCGAATAAAAAAACGTTGAATTATCAACATTTTTTAATTGATGCTGGTGGAAAGCTAGGTTGTTTGAATAGCGATAGCATCAAGACATCCTGAGGGGCAAAAAACTAGCCCCGGTTTCAATATTTTATCCCGGCTTTAGCCTGAACTTATTGGACCGGCTTAAGCCAAACTTAAACATGGCCACGCATCTTCAAACGCTTAAGTCAGGTTTAAGTCTGGCTCAGCCTACGTATTGAAACCGGGTCAAGATGTCATTTGAACAATGTCATCGCTTTTTATTAACTTTTGAATTATTCAGGAAGAGTGCGACTTTTGAAGTGTGAAGTTTTATTTCCGATTTTTCCATTATTTCAAAGAAAATGATTGGATTAACCGATTCGGTGTTGAAACAAGCGCACATGGTCAAATAATACGTGACGTTTGAATGGAAATTCAATTAAAGATGATGACTTTTTGTGAATTTTTTAATCAAAGTTACAGCAAAAACTAATGATTTTTAATGCGATATTTCGTAACAAATCGAATTTATGAAGAAACTCTATTTTGAGGTCATTATTCTTGCTGTAAAAATGTTTTTAAATTCTGCGAGTTTTGTGTTTTCTTGGCATCAGTACAATGTAAACTCCAATTAGAATGAGCATATCTAATAGTAAATACCAATATAAAAAAGTTGCTTATTCAAATGAATTTTGAAATATATATGGGTAATCTTGTTGATGTATTATTAGTAGGTAAGAATTATAATTAGCTATTCCTTTCTATCTTACAGCGAGTCCTGTTTGATCATTGAAAATATCAGGAAATTATGAATAAGTTAAAAGTTGTTTATGTTAGTTTAACGTCATCAAGTTCAATGGTAATACTTTTTATTGAATTTTCTACATTTCCCAGCTTTAGGGAATAGAAGTGTACATTTCTTACCCCTGACATTGATGACGCGCGACACAAGGAGCTTCTTCTGAGTCGTATAATCTCACGAAGCCCGGTTTGCAAAAGCAACCTTCTACACATCCATAATAACAGTTTGGATCAATCGGCTTTCCGCACGCCTCTCGGCAAGACGGGCCGCAAACCAAGTATTCCATATTGCTCGTCCATTGACATTTAGCAGGGCTGGGCAAAAGTGAACCGCAGCTCTCTTTTGGAACGCATCTAAAAATAGTTTCTGCAATTGACTGAATATAGCCTAGTGGAAGTGATAGTCAGAGCCTGTATCCATTCATGAGCAGCAAAAAAATTCTGGGGGTTCTTTGTGGATAAAATCGTCAGAAACTAGCACCAAAAATTCAATTCTGGGTCCTATTGATTTTTGGGGCTCCGCCGGATTCTCTGGGGGTGCGGAGGTCTGGGGGGTTTGACCCCACCAAAATGGCAATTGACCCTTTGCGAAATGACAGCGCCCCCAGAATTGTTAATTTTTCGTAAAAATTGCAAAAAGTGCGCCTTTTTAAGCGTTTTAAGCTCATTTTTGCCTCAAACTCAATTTTTCGGCGCTTCGCAGAATATACTCATTGTTTTGACTACATTTTGTTTAATTTACTCGATTTTTTCAAATTTTTTCGAAATTTTTTTTGTGTTTTTATGTTTTAGAAAGAAGGAACATCGTGTGAAACATTCGTTTTTAGTCCAAAAAGGCACTTTTAAACAATTTTTCGCACCTGACCCCTAGAATTCCCATGCTGTAGTGGTCTAGCCAGACCCTTAACGCATATGTGGGCCTAATATTTCCTCATTCATTCCGAGCCGCCCTTTCAATCAAAATTTCCACATGGCGTCTGATTATATTATCAAAATAAAATTCATGGGAAGTCAAACATACGGATAATTTGCCGCACAAAATTGACAACAATTCCAAGACTTTTCGGAACAATTCATGCACCATAAAAGATTCTGAATAAAAAAACATAAAAAACGAATAAAAAAGGCTATTTTTTCCTTTTTTCTCAAGGAAAACCCCGGATTTTCATTTCTTTTTTGAGTCATTGTCAAGTAAAAAATTTCAATCTACTGCTTTCTAATCTTACATGATCGAGAACGTCTTTGAAGTTCATGTTGAGCAGGCAGATGTATCGATTATGCAACAAAATATACAAGATAAGAGTAAAGATTTAGGTACATTAACATGCGCTTCTAAAGAATAGTTTGAGAAAACAATTATTTCTAAAAATTCTATAGAAAAATTTGACATATGGTTGCATACATGACAGAGAGTAGAAAATACTCGAATAATTGTTATTCAACTTGGCCTGATTTTAGGTCGAATACGGAACTTTCCAATTTACCTCGAATTTAGGTCATCAAAGCGCTCTCGGACATAGCCATTTCTACATTCGCAACCTGGCGAACACTGAGATGGACATGTTATTGCAATTTTTCCGAAACAAGCATCTTGGCATACCGGCGGGAGAGCGCAATCCCTGAATTAATAATTTTAAAAAAATAATAGGACTCTTAATCTCGCTAATATTTATAACGTGTAGTAAATTATGGTACTTATGGAAAGTTAGCGGCTAAACGCGTCTGCAAACATTTTCTTTAGTCACACGTTACTACAAAAGATGTACTAGTAGTTTAATATTTATTTCTTTTATTATTTATTATTTGTTTCATGTTTTGTTTTATATTTTTTAGTTTTTTCCTTTTATTTAATTTTATGTTCTATCATTATAGATTATAAACGTACAAATGCATAACTTTATTACTAAAGCTTTTGTGGAAATCGAATCTTCATTGACCGTACAAAATAATTTATTATAAAGCTTATAATTGACTTAAATCACTAATGTATTCACTAACTTGATAATTCATGTGTGTCCAATGCACACATGCTCTAAGCATTGCGCAAGCGAAGCAGAACGTGGGCAGAAGCAACCTTACTAAAATTGAGAAAAATATTTTTGAGGACTATTTTATTCAACAATGGTCAGTTTAGGAAAATTACGCGGATCTCGGAATAAAATCTATCGAAATATTAGCATGGATTTTAAACATTTGTTAGCCCAAATTTCAAATTTCCTGAGTCTGGATTGATATACTGATATAAGCTAACTTTTGAATATCCCACTGATAAGAAAAATTAAAAAGAGATTTACGATAGACCGTCTTTCAAAGTAGATATGATATATACCACTGTTTTTTTTAAAAGTATTCGCATTAATCGTCTTCGCTGTATACCTATTTCTTGACCGCTGGATTTTCTCTTCAGAACATTGATCTATTTTTTAGCTCGCTTATTTCGTTATTGATTGCTTTAGACCATAAAACGTATGTAGTGATTGGGGTGACCCCAAGATGGAAAACTGGAAAATTTTCTGGGGAAAATGAGGTAAAATGAAGGGAAAAATGAATGAATATAAGAAATTTACTCAGTGTTTGAGGATGACAATTAACTGCGGAATAACTTAGTTTTAAGGCTATTTAAGCATTATACCTGTTTGTGAGGTGATTTTGGCCCGTGTGTATATTCTTAAGGCCTTAGTTAATACTTGTACGGAAAATAAGGGCGCTTAGAGGGTTTCGGAACCACAGAAACCAGAACCAGACCCTCAAACTTTTGTTTTTCGAAGATTTTGTTCTTTTTTAAGCATTTTTTTGTCAGCGAATCTCGATGAAAAACGTAAAAAATATCAAGAAACATCAAAAACTTAATATACGAGTATTTACTTTAAATTTTTTTGACTTCCGGAACCCCCAAATTCCGGCCTTACCCATGTTATTCGCTTACGTGTACACGGCATTAGGATCCGAACATCGCCTGGGGCATTGGTCGCGCGATACGCAAGGCGCATTGAACGCATTATTCAATCGCACGAAACCCGGACGGCAAACGCAGCGCGGCGCGCACGCCGACGCCAGCGCCGTCGAAGCGGCGAGCGGCGTTCCGATCATCGCGGCGGCGCCTCCACCGCCGCCGACGTTGTTGCAGTATGACGGCACCGGAGAGGCCGTTTCGCACGTTTCGATGCAAAGCGGCGAGACTTGCCCGCAGGCGGCGAATTCGGCGTTGGGGTCAGCGCACGGCATCGAATGGCATTGCGTAACGTCGAAGAAATTTCGATTCAGCCAGCTGCTGCAATCTGGTATTAAAAGAAATTTATCGATCTTTTATTTGTAATTTTTTAATATTTTTTTATTTATTAATTTTGTAGTCTTAGCCGACAAAAAATTTCGTTTAATCATAACTATGTATGAGTCACCATTATGGAAGACGATATCTTTACGTGTGTTCATGTTTTATTATTCCTATATTTTTCATTTTCTTTCGACGATGGTGCTGAAACTAAATTTAAAAAACTAAAAATTAGACTCAAATTAAACTTCAGGATGCTAATAGCCTATCACTCACGTCACAATAATTTCGTTGCTCTTGGCGCACAGTTATGTGAAGAGGAATAAAAGAGTAAAGTGAAGCAATATATGACAAACGCTTAAAAATAATTTAGATAATACGAATTAAATAAACAATTTAAGCATGAGTAACCTAAAAAGGTCCTACCTTAACACGTAATTAAACGTAAAAAGTGTAGGGATTCAAAATATATAATCAATTACTTGACGATTTAAGCAGAGTGCGTTAAAAATATAAGCGAAATGAGGTAAAAAGCTACATTTTTCCATTCTATTGCAATCAGACTATGTAGTTAGATCAACTAATTTTGTATTCCAAGTCAATCGTCGCTTTTCTTTCATACTACTACAGCTACGCCTTTAAGTTGAAAATATGCCATTCCTTAGTTAATTAATCTTTGGTTTTTCATTTTTAATTTTATGATAATATTTATTTTTTGGAACTTTTAGCACTATATTGCTCCTTTTCGCTACGCTAATCTTTAACTGATGGCGAGCATTGTCATTCCCGACCTTAAGTTGATGCATGCAAATTCCACTTTTTCAGCTTAACGTCGTCCGAAATTGAATGTACTGTTAAACTTAAAAATTAAAACGTTGTGATTAATCAATTATGTCACAGAATTTTCAAGGTTAAGAAAACTTGCCTAAAAAATGATTGTAAACTCGAAAAAATCAAAAACCAATTATGCATTTTGCGCCGTAATTAATTCAGAATGTTACGGAAAGGTTTCGCTCGTGGTGTAAGATAATTAATCGTCGTTTTGATCATTCCAAAGTAATATCGTTCTCGGTTTCGCTCAATGAAATTCGTTTTGTCAGCATAAGGATTCAAATCGTCTCAAATTAGCTTCTCTAACAGAAAAACGAACGTTCTTATTTCCTTTTTTCCCGAAGCATAAATATTCTAAAACTTTTTGAATTTTTGGGATATCAAAGTCATCCCTGACCTGCGTATATTTACCGCTAGCCGTGAAAAGCGTATAAATACAAAATTCTTAAAATCCCTTGATCAGAGTTATTAATTTATTCAACAAAATTGCAATACCTTACCTGTCGCACTCGTCTTATCGATAACATACGTAATTAGTATGATAAATAACGACGCGTAATGGGTCATTTTAGAAATGAGTAATTGTTAGAAGGTGTGCAAAAATTGTACCAATTGCTATATTAGCACGTCATTTAATCTCAAATTGAGATCAGTGAGGAACGGCGAATCGAGCTGTTCGCTTAAAGAGCATTTAGCAGAAGAGGCTTTTCAAGAAAGAACTCGCAAATAGACCATTTAAGAACCGGTTTTTTATTTATTTCCGTTAAAGCGCATTTAGTCATAATGAAGTTATTAGGAAAAATCTAGTTTTAGCACGTAGTTAGCTAAACCGGCAGAGGCTAATAATAGAAAGTCGTGAATGCGACTAATAGAGAAGAAAAAGTAAGGAGAAGAAATAAAAGAAGAAATGGAAAAATAAATTAATAGACAGAGGTAAGACAAGGTACAGAGGTAAATCACATACCTTCCATAATATGTGAAAATTTTAGGACTTTCGTCTAAAAGCTCGATCTGTATTAAAGTCACATTAAACTGAACATATTTTTTATTAAATTATAAAACTACTAAGGAATTGCAGGAATTATTAGTCCCTCTACTATTCAATTTAGCGGAGTATGGGTATTTCCCGTATTGATATTATTCAGAAGATTATTTTTTGAGATTAATTACATTATTTTTATTGATTATTTGCACGATTATTTTGTCCTTCTCAGCCATAGACAATGTTCGGCGAAATCAAGACTATTATATTGAATATATTTTGAAATGCTTCTTACTTTTTCCAATAATAATGAATTGATCTCATTTTCTTTGAAAAGTCATTATTGAGTTTTCTACATTACTGTGCTAACTCTGAGTCTCGCTGATCGCATTAATCATTGCTTCAATTTGCCCAGTTATACGCATGAATGAACTGAGTCACTCTGCAAACAATAACTGGGTTTATTTGCTCTTCTGCGGTTCGCAATATCAGTAAAATAATTTTATTTGTCATTATTGCTCGTGGAATATCTGTAGACAATTTTTCAATTCGAAAACGTTTTAATGCTTAAAATGAAGGTAATGCTTGTATAGGTATTCATAATGTAGAAGTGCGGTACACATTCAATTTTATTAATTTGTCTCATTTATCGTTCAAAAGTTGAAATTATTTTAAACGATACCGTAAACAATGGTAGTCATTAGAATAATGACGTAACGCTTGCGTTAAAAGGCCCGAATTTCTCTCAAAGGCTCGAAAAGAGGGATTGATAACGAGCCAACGAAAAAAACTAGCCGCTTTGTTCGTCGTTGCGTGTTTCTATTTTCCATCGAATAGTGCTTATCATTTGTGTTTTCTTTTGTTGCTTTTTGCGACATATTGCCGGGGGGCTATTAAACGCTTAGCTATTTAGCATTTCGATTTTTCTATCATACGACGCTCGATCTTACTTCAGCTTACATAAATGATAAGTAATGACCTCCTCCGCGTGAACCATGGACGAAAATATTCGTATTTGCGTAACGTTTTGTCGTATAACGTATGCGCAAGCTGCTTAATTCGCGGATTAAATGAGCTTTTCGTCTTTCTCAGCTTACTGCGTGCTTAATTAAGTCGACTCTCATTAAGCTCGTGCGGAGCGAGCCCGTTTGCGTGGCTCTTCGGGCATTCGCTAAACTTTTCCAAAAAAATCCATCGCATACATTATAGTAGGTTGATTACGTTCCTTATCGATTAGCATATGGACTGGCTTCGCAGTGGGATATAATAACATTATTGTATATATGTAGCTACACAAAAAGCTTTTCTGCGTTATCAGCGACGGTTTTTTCGAAGTATTTCTCTGAAAGCACGTGAGCTTACGTATGCAGCGACGATGGGGTGCCCCGAACACCCTCCCTAGTTTAATGCGTAATTTCGAGCATCTCGACCGTTTTTGTTAGCTAAAAAACGTACAAGCCGGTCAAATATTGAGTGTTAGCTAGACTAGCACGTACATATTTGATCAAAATGCACAACGACTCTGCTAACGTTCGAGATGAGAATAATATTAATAATAATAAAGACAACTTTTGTCTGTTGAACGATAAAAAGCTCAGTTTTCTTAGGACGCAATACGAATTTACGTGCTAATCATATTTTCTCTGCCATTATTTAGCTGTCGTTCTCGAAAGGGCGGACAACTTCACTTTTTGCATTGTTTTGGTTTAATCTGATTAATTTTTCTCCAAAAGTAACCCGATGCGTATTTATTTTTTCGTTGGCGGCGAATACGGTTTGAATCCATTCACTTGTATTTGTTTGAGCGGATTGGGAAGGCTAACTAAATTTTTTTGCACGCAAAAGTGGGATCGAAAGGTGCATTCCTGCTCTATTTTTCACCATGTTAATTCACAAAAATGTCAGCCTAAAGCTCAGCATAAATATGTTTCTAGCATATTGATTCTTCGTTTTGCTTTTGCTCGTTTTCATCGATTCTTTTCTGTGGTTGATTTGAGGTTGTTTGACGAAAAATGCTGACTTTTGTGATGAAAGCGGGCGGTGCGGTTTCGGAACCCCATAATCCAAAGACTGCAAACTTCCAGATTTAAATTCCAAGTTTTTCCCGTTTTCCCTAATTTTTTATACACGCGTATGAGTTCAGCTTGATATTTTTCCAAATCTCAACAGAAAACAATTGCTGAATCAGTTGACAGCTAAGTCGATTTTCCACGTTTTTTGACTCAGACTACATTCATCTAGTATTTTTTGGTTAAGCAAGAGTACCTACGCGATCGTACATGGACAGCAGATAAATTCTGGGGGTCAAAATTGGCTAAAATTCCAAAAAACATGCCAACAATTCAATTCGGGGGTTCATCGATTTGATTCTAGAGGATGTTAACCCTCTAACCCCCTCTCCCACCACACCCATGTGTATAAGAGACACGTTATTCGATCAGCTGAGCCTGCGATTTCAAATAATGCTTGTAAACATCCCTTTAATGCGATGCTTTGAGTTTGCGGAATTTTCATTGCATTAGACATTCAATTAAGGCTTCCGACGAAATCTGAGCGCTTATTGCTTTGCGAAATGCACTAATTAATTTTTTAAGCCTTACACTAATAATGGTATTGTTTCTAGGGATTTGGTTTCAGTTTTTGCAGATTGCACGTGCATTAGCTTCAAAATATTGATAATTCGAGCATATATCCAGCTAAGATAAAATGTTTATACGACTTTTGTATCGCGCTTGTACTTACTGGAAAAAATAAAAGCTTACTCGCCGAAATGTTCATTGATGGCGTAACAAGATCGATTTTTTCTGCTATACGTTAGCTTATTTATCCGCTTTTTGCTGACGTCAGATAAATTTTTCTTGTCAAAGAAAACGGGAACGGCCGACTGAACGCAGCTCATTCAATTTCTCGTCATTTCGTTGCCCCTATTGTACGCTTTATGTACTAAACTTGAAAGCTCGATCCGGCTTCTATTGCGATTTTTTTCCTACCACGAACCTTGAAATTATTTCGTTATATTTTCATATTCGTAGAAGCGGTTTGGTGTCCGACAAGATTAACTACGTAATTTTATGCGATATTTTTTACCTGATCGCCCGTAATTTTGCATACACACTGTAAGGCCAGTTTTGGACAGAAAAAATTTATCAAAAGACAAATGTTAAAAAGAGATAACGATGCTGAAACCGAAGAAAGAAGACGAAAAGGATAAGAAGTATCTGGGAAAATTGTCGTTCAAATTGGATTATGACTTTCAAAAGAGTCAGGTACCGCATAGTATAAGTTATGTGCAGACAGGCACGTCGGGGTTGGGGTTGAAGTGTTTGATATTGACCAGAAGCTGTGGAACGTAGTTTTAACGGCTATTTTAGCATTTTTGTACCAGTTTTACGGGTCATTTTGGCACAATAAAGCTCAATTTTTGATCCCCCCAGACCGGCTGACCCCCAGATCGGCCTTGCTTTTCATCTATAGTTATGAGCACTCGAATATCACTGCACACTCGATCATTCGGTTTTAATTCCTGAAAAGACGGAGCCAGGAATTTTTCTAACAAAATATGGAAAGCCTAAATAGGACAGATATCGAAAATTTAATTTTTTGGCACTTTGTACTTCGAATGAAGAATCAGTTAAAACAAATGCTTTCAAATTTGGTGATTAAGGTTCATGCCCTGAGCAACTGACTTGTACATTTTAGAATTGTAAACAAAAATTGTATGAAAAAGAATAATTGAATGATTTAGAATCATTTTATCAATTATGTCATATTACAACTTACTACAGGATAAAAAATGTTCGTACGGCGTGAGCTAAACGGTGTCGTTTTTCAGAAGTATTTCGATAGTTGCCTATATATGTATCAGTATTTTTATTCTTAGTTTTTTATTAGAGTTAGGTTATTGAGAGCATCTGTTAGGATTAGTAATATTTTGCCATACGACTAGTAAGACAGAATGTAAAGCACAGAAATTCTGGGAGTCACCCATAGAATCTTTTTCTTAAGTAAGTTCTTGTGCTCAGAGACATTGGATGTAGGTCAGAAATCACATTTTCCGACATTTGCAACGATGCTACTTCTTTCTTAGATCTAAGAACATAAGAAATTTTTCGAAGAAATCCAAGAAATTGACTTACTTGTTTACTGACGCTAAAATCCGAAGGACTGATACCTAAAGCAAAAAATTAATGTAAAACGTTCAAAATATTGTACTTTCAAACGTTTCGAAAAATGGCTATTTTTAGAGCTTAGCAAGCATTCCGTGGGGTCAAAACTATAAAGCTCTAAGATAAATTTTCTGTTGATTCTGAAAACTCCATCCGATGCTGTGATAAATTTGCAACGCTTATTTGTCGCCTTGATCGTAAAAAATAGTTTATTTAAGCTTTCAGTCACAATTGCTGATGCAAGAGAATTACCTGCGATGGATATTGGTGGGACCTCAGATCCGTATGTGAAAGTTTATTTGCTTCCGGACAAGAAGAAAAAGTTCCAAACTAAAGTACAAAAAAGGACTTTGAACCCAATTTTCAACGAAACATTCGTGTTTAAGGTGATTTTTCATTTACTAGCTGCTTCTTATGACACGCCTTTGTTAATTTATATTACGAAAATATGCGTGCAAATTATTATAATCAGCTTAATAATTAGTTCAGGCAGTTTTTATTGGGTACTTTTGGTAAATATTCTTATAATTTAATTTTTTAGTTCTTATATAATAGCTTTTGATTGACAAATAATTCGACAATTAAATGCTTCCTTTTCTTGATAAGTTTTTTACTGAATTAAGTCAAAATGGTTCTTCTTTAGATTCAGGGAAATATCATATGTAGATTAAATCGCCTCTAAATATAAAGCTTTTTGCGTTGATGATGACGATTATAGCTTTCTGCCACGCTTTTTAAGCTTCTTGAATAAAACATGATCATTTGATCAGATGTCATTTAGTAGACTCCGTCCTTCATTCTTTTTAGCTAATTTCAATCGATATTATCGATGACGATGACTTTTTGAAATTTTTAGTGAATTTGGCAAAAGTAGAAAATGAGCGTTTGATTTTTAATTCAAACAGATCCTTAAAATTGGCCAATACGGATAATTCGCGGACTTAGGAACATGGCACTAGTACGTTATGTTGAGTATAGAACATTTTGACCCACCGATTTTTTTAGCACTTTCTTTTCAGTTCGATTTAAGTAGAAAAGTTTGTAACTCAAATAAATGTATGGATCTATAACGGTTGAAAAATGTCGAGTCACATCAATTGCATCGTTCCTTAATTTGCACGAATTTCAATATAAACAATTAGACATCTTTAAGTTTTGTCGAACACTTGAAAGCTGGTTCCTCTCGAAATGGTTAGGACAGAAACTATACATGGGCAGCAGCTTAATTTTAAAGTGTAAAACGGGCAAAAATCCCAAAAAACACCGAAAATTCAATTCTGGGCGGTTAATGGACTTTGGGGTCCGTCAGAAGCTCAGGGTCTTAGCCCCCTCCTCTACACCCATTTGTGACAGGAACCCGTACAAAGTTTTTTACGCATGTATCTATTTGCTAGAGTAGAAGTAATAAAACTATTTATAAGAAGTACAAAACTCCATTCCTAAAAAAATCGAATGCAGTTTTAGTAGTGCAAACAAGATTTTGCTTTGATATGTATATTTATTCTGTTTACTGTCGAAATTACGGCCTACTTGATTTGCCTTATCTTGGCTCCGTCAGATTCCGTTCAATGAAATAGCCGCTCAGACGGTCGTATTTTCGGTTTTTCGATTTCGACCGATTCGGTAAACACGACCAAATCGGAATAATACAGATTCCGCTGGGTTCCATCGACCTCGCAGAAGTTTTTGAAGTCACGAGAGAGATTCAAGCACCACCCGTAAGTTGTCGAAATTTCAAAGCCGAATTAAGGCGGATTTAAGGTTTGGTTAGGATCATACGTGGGCAGCAAGAGAATTCTGGGGGGATGTCAGGATCGATAAAATCGCCAAAAATATTACTAAAAATGAATTCTTGGGGTTTACAGTAATCTATAGGGAGGTTTTAACTTCTGGGGGTAGCCCCCACGCCTATATGTGATTGGGACGACCTTAACCCAACGTGATAGGCGGCCTACGCATTGAATCATTTAAAAAAGCCTTTTGTCATTCGTAAATTGTGATTTTCCCAAATTTTATTTTTTCAAAATTTCCCGCACTTGGCACTGCATGGGCGATACCTGGAAATTAATCGATTTTTTGGGCATCTGGAAGCCTCATCTCTGATAGAAATTTTGTCCGCAACAAAATCTTAGCGAATCGCATAATTATTTATGCAGTAAAACCACTTTAACACTTTATCTAATTTGTTTTTCGTCTGCAAGTAATCTAAGTTATACGTAAGAAGTGATTTGTACAAAACCAGGCGCTGAATTGCATCGATATAACGCTGTTTTGCGCTTAAATTACGGATTTATGTACATACGACCTTCGACTGTTTTGAGAACTTTAAGGCACCGTTAAATCGTGCAAAAAGAATTAAGTATCGAATACGTTCGAGTTTAAAATTTACTAAATTAATTAGTTGAATTAAAAATTGTATTAAAACTGGAAAATCTGATTATTCTTTATATTTTCTGATCCGGCCACTGTTCAGTGGCCTAATCCTTCTGAACTCAGCTTTTTACGCTTGTTACTGATTTTTAGTTTGGTGTGCTCCCACATGATAAAAAATGCAAATTATATTCAATATATTTGTAATGCTTTTATTTTACTTCAATTTTATTTCTCTTTGAATAATTTTTTATTTTATCAATAATCAAATATGGTATAATTAATTATTGAATTTTCACATCTTTTAACAACTTTTATTTATCGGCAAATCGAATCAGACGAGACTAAAAAATATCGGAAACTATGTACGTTCTTAGCTTAAATCCTTCAACGGCGCCTTTTCTATTTGATTTCGAGCCGATTTTCGGTTTTTTATCGATAATAATTCCTCGGTTATACACATTTATTATTAATGTAAAACGTGTTTGCTCTTGTCACGCTTCTGTAAAAGATTTCGCAATAATCAATTTTTAATCAGCCTTTGAAGCCCTCTTTTCCCGATTCTTTTTGATAGCAGATGTTTCTTTTCTCACTGCCCTCAGCTCTTCTTAGATTATCTACAAAAGAAAAGCTTCTAGATTCATATGTTTGTATCTGATCTCACCTTATTTGCTTTGCTATTGACCAGAAAATCGAGCGCATAATATGAAATGCGGATGCGGAGTTTTCGCTCCTGAATGTGCCTTATTTATCACACAAACATCACACAAACAACGATGTTTATTTAGAAGCTAACTTTGAAATTGCGATAAAATCGACACGATCTCAAGAAACACATATAGGCGAAACAATGCAAAATTCGCTTGGCAAAGGTCGTGCTGCAAAAAATTGTGCTTATATCCTAAATTAGCACAGTCTAGCTTCTTGGCCCTAAAATGGATGTAATAAGGTCGCAGTGGCTGATTTGGGATTCCCGTAGCTTGCTTTAGCTTTTTCCAGAACTTTAGAAATTCATCCTCGAAGCTTTCAAAAAGTATCGGAACTCCAGAAAATAGAGTGTGCAAAACTTGCAAGCTGGAATCGGGAGTGAAGCGCCTGAAACATTAGGAAAAATTTTCTTTCTAAACCTCATGCCAGACGAGTACTTATAACGCTATTTAAATACCCATATGTTAAGCGCCTAAGATTTCTAAAATGTTTGCTAAATATGAGGCAAAATTCGTAAATTACATATCTAATTTATATGCTATCCTGTCAATTATTTAGACCCACAACGGTGTGCTTTCTCGCCACATCTAAATTTAAATTGATTCAAATTAATTTAAATTGAATTTTAAAAAAATCGTACTTGATTGCAAATACTTTATGTCAGCAAAAAATTTGTCCACTTTCCAAAATTATGTTACTTGCATTGTTTCGATATAATTTCTTCTAGCTCTTTATCTATATTATATTAAGACAAAATCACTATGAATCTATTATAAAAGAAGCTACTAGCTATTTAATCGTTATTTTGTTCAACTAACGGTCACTTTTTTAAAACAACTTAATTTTGTACGAATCATCAACGTGGTTTTTAGCTAAATATTTTTTTTCCGTCTATCGTGCTGAAATTACCATTTTTTGTCTTTTCCGGCAAATTATTTGTTTTAGTGAGTCGAAAAAGCGTAATTGCTAGCGGAATTAAATTGGGATCCTTTTCATCATAATAAATCGGCGTGAAAACGTCATCCGGTGAATTATAAACATTAGAAGCGCATAATTTACTGAAATGTGTCAATTCTAAGCTGCTTTTACGTCTTTTTGATCCACATTAATTGGACAGGAAAACCGATTGGGCGAAATATGCGTCGCGTTGCGTTACGTGCCCAACAAAAATAAATTATCCGTCGTAATAATGGAGGCGAAAAATTTGAAAAAGATGGACGTAATAGGCACTTCTGATCCGTACGTCAAAATTTATCTGATGCTGGGCAACAAACGACTCGAAAAAAAGAAAACGAGTATCAAGATGAAAAATCTCAACCCTTATTATAACGAATCGTTTTCGTTCGAGGTTTCGCCGGAAAAAATGCAAGTAATCAGGAATGTTTATCTTTTTTTGCATTATACCGTATCATACGGCTTAGGAAGTATAATTATCCGTTCGAAAAAGCCGTAAAAACACTCGAAATTGGCACGAGGGACCTTGATAAGTAAAATCAAAAGCAAACCAAAAAAATCCTCGTTTGTCTAATTTTTGGCTTTGGTTTTGAATTTAGTGATTAATCAAGTAATTAATTAGAAATTATTTTCATTCATTTTCGTTCTGCTTTTTGTTCTGTATACCATGCTATTACTTTTTAAAGCAACAAATGATAGGATGGTAAATTTGGTTTTGGTTTAATAAATTTTATTTATGAAATTAATTAAATTTTTTCAAACTTTTTAATTCTTTTCAAATTTCTTTCTTAAATGTGATTCGCAGTGACTGGATGAATGAAGAAGGCATACGCATTGCATGATACAGGAAATTCCATATTTTCATATGAAATTTCAAATTCTAATATTCAGAATTCCAGTTAAATGCAAAGTTCTCTAAAATTCTAAGCATATAGCGACGAATGCGTGGACCGGACTGCAAAGCCTATACAAGTTATGCCCTAAGCTCATCAAGCTTCTGTTTAAATTCACGCTGGTAGCGAGAAAACTCTATTGAGCAAAGCAAGGACGGCCTAAAAGTGGAACAAACGCTGAACATAAAAACTTAGTTCACTGGCGATTTCCTGTGCTTTTGCGAAAAGTTCTGTCATCATTTTCGGCCTTGATTTACTCGTATCCTACCCAGAAAAGCTTCCATTTTTGCCTTTTGTGCAAGCTTGACCATTCATCAGCAAGGGCACAGAAGGCTTGATGTACCCATCGGCGTGTGGGATTTCGGCAGCTTTGCACCCCTAGAATCCAATAGACCCCAGAAATCGATAGACCCCAAAATTTATTTTTAGGCATGTTTTTTGGGATTTTTGCCACTTTAACGCCGCCCAGATCCCCAGAATTTGGTCGCTGCCCATGCATTATTTAGTGTCCAAAATGTTTCAAGATCGAAAGGCGAAAAACTATTTATTCATGCAATGAAACCTTATTTTTTCAACGTTTTTTATCAAGCCCTATCCATTGGCATAAGAAAATCGCTAGATGCTACAAATATTTTAAAGAATGGAATTTAGGGGTCTACGAGCATTAGTGCATTTCTCGGAAATCGAAACCCCACATACCCATGTTTGAGCATGTGGGTCAGACCCGAAAAAGCTACCAATCAAATTCTGCTGGCCTAATGGAGCAAAATTACCAAGAATAGCACTAAAAATACAATTCTGGAGGTCTATCGATTTTGGAGGGTCTTTCAGATTTTCGGGGGTTCAGACTAAATATGGGCTTGTGGATGGGTGGTTTAGGGTGTAGACGCCCTGAAATCGTTTGACCCACCAGAATTAAATTCTTGGTATGTTTTTCTGGGATTTTCGCCCGTTTTACGCCATCCAGACCCCCAGAATTTGGCTGTTGCTTATGTATGGTCGGTTCACAAATTTCTGCTTGGCTTATTTCCAGCGCGTTCATCTCGTGATAACAGTAATGGATTATGATCGGGTCGGATCAAACGATGCCATCGGTCGGGTAGTTATTGGACCCAACGCCTCAGGATTACAGCTGCGCCACTGGACAGACATGATGGCTGCTCAGAGACGTTCGATTGCGCAGTGGCACACATTGCAGCCTTTGAAACCGGACGATTGAGCAAGCTGTTTGCGAAATGCTGAAAACGTAGATATTCCTCGGATTTCTTCTTTATTTGTAGCTCATTTAGCAGCGTGAATTGTTTCATGCTGTGCTTCCATATTAATTTTTTAAATAAATTAATTCATTTTTCTTAAAATCAGCTGAAAAGCCGAAAAATAATGAGAATACGTCGTATGTACGAGAGAAATGCGGTCGTTATATCCGAATATTTGAAATAGCGTTATTTCTTCTATTATTTAAGCGACCCGTAAGATTCGTTGCTTATATTCTGACATCAACGAGTTTGTGTAGAAAAAGTTTGATGGCTGACCTAATTTTATCAGCATTTGCCTAATTTTGAGAAAAAAGTCCTCTGATTCCATCGACCTGGCATGAAACTGAACTTGATCAATTTTTTCAGTTCATGAAAAGCTGCTTAAACTCGTAGATACGTAAGTCGGTTTTTCATGGAAACATCAAGAAGTCTGAAATCAGCTTAGTTTCTGATTTCAGCCAAATTAAAATTGACAAATTTGAAAAAAACTAAATTCAAGTTCGATCTTTTATCCAAAGCCGAACTAAGTCAAATCCAAATGTCCATTTCGTATCAAAAACACGTTTAAGTACGATTTTTTCGTCGCGTGTATAAAAACAATATTTACGAAACAGCTACAAAGTTGTACATATTTATTATTCTTTTCGAATTGAGTATTTTTTTATTATTTCTGCCTGTCAAATCTTATCGATCTTTCGCTTTGTGTATGTTCTATGCTTGATCTAAGCAACCGATTAGTATCCTTTTTTATCGTGTTTAACGAATTTATCAGTGCAATAACTTCGTTTTTTCCTTTGCAATTTGATGAAATACCGATTTAGGTACCTACGTTTATATAATTTAATGTTTGATTTACCTCAAACGCTAATCTCTATAATAATTTCATTCCTGTATTGTCGTTTTTTTAGACTGATCTTTCGTATTCTTTATGGCGTAACACGATGTGCGCCAATCGATCTGTATATATGAATTTTACGTTTATATCAGCGGGTTACTATTAAATAAAAATATCAGTGAAATTATTGTTCAACATAGCCCAAACGAAAATATCGGGGTCACAATGCAAGGTCGTAGAAACCATAGATTTACAGTTTGGACCTTAGGTGCATAGCTTGGCCGACCTGACAATTGAGCTTATTGGGTTAAAGTGACCTAGAAACTGGTATAAACGTTAAATTACCGCTAAAAGTGCGTTATTACACAGTTTCTGGTCAATTTGAAGCAATTTTGGAAAAAATTTTGAATTTTCATCCATTTTTGACCTTTATTATGCCTTATTTTTATTAGAAAATTCCCCATTTTTTTCATTCTGAGGGTTTAGGCCCCAACCCCCACGTGCAGGTCTGGTCTAGGCTAGTCAGCCTAGTCTGTAAATTTATTATAATTACAATTAATAATGATAATAATTAATGATAACCTGTGACTTGTAATCATGATTATAAAGCTCAAAGTCTATATCTCTAGCAAAGCGATTCGTAATGATGATTTAAAGCTTCAATGTTTAATTCCTGTAGAGTATTAGAAACTTTCTGCGTAAGTCGCATTGCGAAAGTTATTTTGCATGTTTCTGTATTCGCCTCTTATTTTTTCCTGAAATTTTAAGCGAAAAATGCATGGTTAGGGTCAATGCCTATTCGTACCTAGCCAAATCATCAAATTGCAGATTTTACAAAGAAAAAAACCAAATCAATTAATCATAGGAAGCGCGTTAGCGCGTACCTATAATATACTTGGGTACCCCTAACACCTGTGCACCCCCTACAGCTATAACAGGACACATCTAGAAGGTGAGGTTTTTTTAAAAGATAGATAATAAAAAAATTCGCTGCCCGTGCTTTTTTGTTTTTCTTGAAACTCAAAACTGGCTGTGTAAAGAAGGTGTAAAGTTTTTGTGTAACGTTATAACATAGGATGAATTTTGGGAGGTTTTTTAGACGGCATGTGGACAACTCAGTATTGACTCCTCAAATAAATTAATGACACAGATTTGTAGAGGAAGGGATGCTCCAAAATGGCTTTTTTTGTTTGTTGAAATTCGCATTAGTTCTCGAATGGCAGTGTAAAGAGTGCGAAAATCTGGGGGTAAAAAAGCACATTTTGGTCGAGTTTTCAACATGCTTATGTCTGATACTAACTCCGGTTTTGAGTTTTTTAAAATGTTTTCTGACAGAGATCTAGAGCGGATCAAGGGCTACATTCTGCATATAAGCAAAGTCTTTTACGCTCCATGCTGAGTTAGATCCTGAGGTTTAAAGTTTACACTCTAGTTGATGGTATAAAAAACGGATTTTAACTAAGATTTCTCTGCCAAATTTTTTCGCTTTTGAGTCAGGGTAAATTAAATACAGCAGTAATGAAGTGCCTTTCATGGGCTACACATCGCAGCAAACCGCATTTAAAAAAACGCAATATTGAGTTATTTATGGGGGTGTAAAGTTCAAAATCAGAGGTAAAAAATGGGCGAAAAAACACGTTTTTTCCGAATTTTGATTAATAAATCATACCAAATAATTTTTGCAAGAGAATTTTGGCACACAGGAATGTACTACGATTTAAAAGCTACAAATTGTACCAAACCAAATTTCTTTAAACTCAATGGGGAGTTCGGTACGGAATTTTAAAGTTTACAGTGTTCTAAATGATGGAAAATACGTTTTTGTTGCGTTTTTTGTTCGCCACTTTCTCCGTCCAGAAGTCGGGATAAGCCCAATAGAATAGAAATAGAGTGCTTTATATCGGGTGCATGTCAAAGCAAATTGTCTATACATTAATATTTAGCGAGTGTAAAGTCAAAAATTTGGTGTTTCAAATGCGTTTCTGTCTTGTTTTTTCCGCCTGCTTCTCCGGTTATGAGTCAGGGACACAATTATCAAGTCTAGAAATGGACCAGGAATCAAATTTGATATGCCAGTCTGGCGCATATGTTTACACTCTACAGTGTTGTAAAGTGGTTTACACCTATTGTTAGTTTGCCCATAGAACATTATGGAGACTTAATTTTTTCATAAATATTAATCGTAATATCGGAACAATATCACAATTACGAATCTGACCAAAATCTTCTTTACACTAGGTGTTTACATGAAGTTTACACTACATATGTATTTATCTTCGTTTTTGAGCATTCCAGAAACCTAATTTTTTCCTGGAGTCTATAAATTTTCAAAAAATCAAATGTGAGACGTCACGTAGGCGCGTTTGTTTACATCCAACAGTGATGTAAAGTAGTTTACACTCATTGTTTATTTGTCCTTAGACCATTGTAGACATGCAATTTTTTCATAAATGTTGATAATAATATCCGAGTAATATCAGATTTACAAATCGGAATAAAATCCTCTTTACGCTAGGCGGTTGAGTAAAGATTACACTGCTAATTAATCTTCGTTCTAGAACTTTGCGAAAACCTGAATTTTTCGCCGAAATCTGAAAATTTACATGGAATCAAATAAGGGACGTCAGCTGGGCGCGTTTGTTTACACTCAACAGTGATGTAAAGTGGTTTACATCTGTGTCTATTTGTCATTAAACCGTATATGGAGACGTAATTTTTTCAAGAATGTTGATCGTAATATGCGAGTAATATCGAATTTACAAATCCGACTAAAATCTTCTTTACACTCGTTGCTAGTGTAAAGTTTACACTATATAATAAGCTTCATTCTAGAGCCTCACAGTAACTTATTTTTTTCCTAAAGTCGTAAAATATATATGGAAACAGATGTGATACGTCTGCTAGGGGCGCATGAAGAGTAGTGTAAAGTGATTAACACCTAATGTTAATTTGTTCTTAGAACATTATAGAGGTTTCATTTCTTAATAAATGCTGATCGTTATATCAAAGCAATATCGAAATTATTAATCCCACTAAAATTCTTTACACTCTTGTGTAAAGTTTAAAATGTAAATTAAGTTTAACTCTAGAAAGTTTTGGAAGCATATTTCTTTACACAATGTTCTACGTAACATAAGAATTACTAATCAGAATGTTTGTTCCTTCTACAACTAGTGGCTTTGTATAGTTTAAACCATTCAATTATTAGAAGAACCGCACAGTAAATAAAATCTAGTATTGTATTTCCAAATCTTTCTAATTAAAAGTAGGGTACTAGCAAAGAAAAATGCTCCGATGGAACAAAAAAGGGGAATATACTTGGGATTATGAATTATCGAGGATGTAAAAGGAGGAGACTAGGAAAAATCTCCCTATTTTATATGCCAAAAATCGCAAAATATGTTAAAAATCAGACTTTCTCTAAACAATGCAAAAATCGAAGTATATTCTGCGGCCTTTGAAAAATGTAAAAGTTTAGTAAACAATTGTTGTAGACATGTGTAAAAGAGTATCTGCATGAGGTCTGTTGCACGTCAGCTTCCGTGTTTCCTACTGCTTTGAACCAACAATATCATCGATTGTCTTGAATGCATCGATATGTACTATTTCATTCAATTCGCTTAGCTACTGCATTGCTAATTCGCTGCTTTTTTCAATCAATTTTTTGGTAATTTGAATATTGCTTGCACTTTGACACTTAGAATGGCTGTATCTGCTAAGTGACATGCTTAGTAATAATGAAATACGAACAACTTAATTATGATTTGTTAACAGCATTTCACTTTCAGTCACATTATTAAGCAACTCAAAGTTGAATGAAGTCTGCAAAAAGTTGCATTATGTAATATGCTTTTAAGATATTATGTCAATGAGAGAAAATTATTTTAAAATAATACGTTTTTTCAGAGACCGCAGAATATACTTCGATTTTTTGCATTGTTTAGAGAAAGTCTGATTTTTAACATATTTTGCGATTTTTGGCATATAACATAGGGAGATTTTTCCTAGTCCCATCCTTTTACATCCTCGATAATTCACAATCCCCAGTATATTCCCCTTTTTTGTTCCATCGGAGCATTTTTCTTTGCTAGTGAATTACTGATTCGTTCAGTTATATAATCAGAGGTAGCGCGTTAGCGCGCACCTATAATATACATACAATATACAATTACATATTTGGGTACCCCCAACATATGTCTATCCCCCTACAGCTATAACGGGACACTTTTGTATTGTGCGATTTTTTTAAAGATAGATAATAAAAATAATTCAAATTAACTTTTTTAAAATTTTTTTACACTTCTACCCGTGGTGTAAAGAGAAATTTGCCCTTCAGTGCAAAATAGCGTTTTTTCGGCGTTTTAAGTTGACTACTTTTATTTAAAATCCATTTTGACGCAACATTTTTTTGAAAAATTTCGAAATTTTCGACAATTTTGTGCTAAAAAATCGTTAAATTTCTTTGAAAATAGTAAACATATTCGAAAATTTCAGGATAAAAGACATTTAGTAGCTTGATTTGCTACAAAACGTCTTTTGACGCGGATCGTCGAAAATTTGAAAAAGTTATGCTTGCGAATAGAAGAGATCTTAGATTAACTATAGTCTGTTTTATTCCAAACGATCAATTTTTTGCTGAAGTCTTATACTGTAAAAGATTTTCACTTCACAAATGGCATCTTCAGTTAAAGTTTCGTAACAGCTGGTTGCCCTAAACTCTTCTTATTATTGCTTAATGTGCTATGCCTAACATGTGGCGCATCTAACAGACTGCTGCAGCAACCTAACCCGTGAAACATTCTGCTACAGTAATAAGCCATAAAGCAAAAATGGGCCGTTTGGAATGGAACAGACTGTAGCTGTTTTTGCATTTGAAATCGTTTTAAAATCTAGTTCATGAGCAAAAAATGGCTTCTAGGTCATCAAGAAAGTAAATAAATGTCACTTATAGGTAAAAAATTTGATAAATTATGATCACTGGAAGGCAAATATTATTGCAAATTACATATCCATTCTTTATCTCGCCAAATATTTTTGGCTAATGGGGGGGTTGGGCGGCCACCGCCCCTTTTAACAACAGCTGATGTAACGGCGTAATTTAAATCGGCCTAATGGTTCCCGACCCACAAATGCAGTAGCCCCTGCTTTATATGCGGAATCGCTACGTAGTGCTCTTTATAGCACTATAAATGTATTAGAAAAATAACAATATCAAAATAATACAATTAGGCACAAAATAAAATACATCGCTGCTGCGGCCGAACCGCTCGAGAAAATAACGTAATTTAGCACTGACTCCAAAATATCATTAACTATTAAATGCGTCAAACTAAAGCGACTAAATTTGCCTAGCCAGAAAACCGACGCTAAATCCGGGACACAAAATAATAATTTCGCGCGTCCTATTGCTTAAATCTATGTAAATATACAATGAAGTAAGTAGTATTATAAACGTGTGACGAAAAGACTACTGAAGCTACAGTAATTAGTTAAACAATAAATATTAACTAAGTATATGAATTTAAATCATTAAATCTTTGTTAATAGTTTTGATCTCCGTCACACCCCTCCAGCCTAAGAGGGCAATCCCCCTATTAGAGCTTACGTTCGGCAACAAAACGGTTAAAACGACCAATATCGCTATTAAAAGGCTGCTGATCACGAACCTTTGCAATGATGCGGCCCCTCGCCATTCCATTTCTTCCTTCGCTCCTTTCGCCTCGTCGATTCGGACCTCGATTAATCAGCACACTCTGCATAGCTCCCTTCAACGATTTCACAGGTCTACCCAGCTTCGCCTGCGCACGTCTGATTATCCCATCCCTATGACTTGACTTGTGGGTATTGACCTTCATGTCCATCCGGCACCGTAGCATTCCCTCCATATGTTTCGCATGTTTCCCGCATGATCGTTTGTATGACTCCAACCTGCTCTCCAAATACTTATCGCAAAAATCATTCCACGGCGTCTCGTAGCGAAATGCTTTACGCCAAGCACGTTTAAAATCGTACGCGTCCCGTTTCACACGTAAATCGAGTTTAAACGTCAATGGATCTAAACGTTTTGGCGGCGAGGGATTCAAACAACCGGCCGCCGTAACGACTAAATTGTCTAACGGTTTGTATGGGGGATTAATATCCCTGCCCATCGCCGACTTCAACGCGTCACACGAAATTGTGGGATTTCTTCCACCCGACCAGACGTTCTTCATACACCAAAGTAATCCTACGTCCAACGCTGCTAATGCATCACGAGCGGCGTATAAAATCATCGAACGCGAGAAATCTCGCAAATTGCAATTCCAATACCAGCCAAATTTTCCTTTATCTTTCACCAAAGTTATACCGAATGCGTGTTCGACAAACGAAGCCAACGTTGCCCTATGTTTCGACCAAATCATAGGTAGCGCGTTAGCGCGTACCTATAATATACTTGGGTACCCCCAACACCTGGGCACCCCCCTACAGCTATAACGGGACACTTCTGGAAGGTGCGGTTTTGTTTAAAAGAAAGATAATAAAAAAATTCGCTGCCGGTGTTTTTTTGTTTTTCTTGAAACTCAAAATTGACTGTGTAAAGAAGGTGTAAAGTTTTTGTGTAACGTTATAACATAGGACAAATTTTGGGACCTTTTTACTGCGGCATGTGGACAACTGAGTATTGATGACTCGAAGGATTGAACAGAATAGGATAATAGAGGGATGAATTCTACAGATGACACTTTTTTTGTTTTTTGAAATTCGCATTATTTATCGAACGGCAGTGTAAAGAGTGCGAAAATCTGGGGGTGAAAAAGCACTTTTTGGTCGAGTTTTCAACCTTCCTATGTCCGATACTAACTCCGGTTATGAGGTTTTTAAAATGTTTTCTGACAGAAATGTAGAGCGGATCAAGGGCTACATTCTGCATATAAGCAAAGTCTTCTATGCTCTATGGTGAGTTAGATCCTGGGGTTTAAAGTTTACACTCTAGTGGATGGTGTAAAAAAACGGATTTTAACTAAGATTTCTCTGCCAAATTTTTCCGCTTATGAGTCAGTGCAAATCGAAGACAGCATTAATAAAGTGCCTTACAGGGGCTAAACATCGCAGCAAACCGCATTTAAAAAAACGCAATATTGAGTTATTTATGGGGGTGTAAAGTTCGAAATCAGAGGTAAAAAATGGGCTAAAAAACACGTTTTTTCCGAAGTTTGATTGATAAATCATGCCAAATAATTTTTGCAACAGAATTTTGGCACACAGGAATGTACTACGATTTAAAAGCTACAAATTGTACCAAACCGAATTTCTTTAAACTCAATGGGGAGTTCGGTACGGAATTTTAAAGTTTACAGTGTTCTAAATGATGGAAAATACGTTTTTGTTGCGTTTTTTGTTCGCCACTTTCTCCGTCCAGAAGTCGGGATAAGTCTAATAGAATAAAAATAAAGTGCTTTATATCGGATGCATGTCAAAGCAAATTGTCTATACATTAATATTTAGCGAGTGTAAAGTCAAAAATTTGGAGTCTAAAATGCGTTTCTGTCTTGTTTTTTCTGCCTGCTTCTCCGGATACGAGTCAGGGACACGTTTATCAAGTCTAGAAATGGACCAGGAACCAAATTTGATATGCCAGTCTGGCACATATGTTTACACTCTACGGTGTTGTAAAGTAGTTTACACCAATTGTTAGTTTGCCCATAGAACATTATGTAGACTTAATTTTTTCATAAATATTAATCGTAATATCGGAACAATATCAAAATTACGAATCTGACTAAAATCTTCTTTACACTAGGTGTTTACATGAAGTTTACACTACATATGTATTTATCTTCGTTTTTGAGCATTCCAGAAACCTAATTTTTTCCTGGAGTCTAGAAGTTTTCAAAGGATCATATGTGAGACGTCACGTAGGTGCGTTTGTTTACATCCAACAGTGATGTAAAGTAGTTTACACTCATTGTTTATATGTCCTCAGACCATTGTAGAGACATAATTTTTTCATGAATGTTGATCATAATATCCGAGTAATTTTTTACACTGCATGTTAGCCTTTGTTCTAGAGCATTGCAAAATCCGAAATTTTTTCCTGAGATATAAAAATTTACAGGGAATGAAATATATACGTCAGTTGGGCGCGCTTGCTTACACTCAGCAGTATTGCAAAGTGGTTTAAACCTAATGTTTATTGTCTTTAAAACATTATGGACTCATTTTTAAATAAATGTTGAAAGTAATATGGGAGCAATATCAAAATTACGAATCCGACTAAAATATTCTTTACGCTATGTGTTTGTGTAAAGTTTACATTACGTGTTAACCTTAATTCGATAGACTTGCAGAGACTTTGTAACTGAAGTCAAGAAATTTTCAAGGATTCATATGTGAGACATCAATTAAGTGAGTTTGTTTACCCTCAAAAGTAATCTAAAGTGATTTAAAAATTATGTTCAAGTGTCCTTAGATCATTGAAGAGATGTAATTTTGTCTTAAATGGGTTGCATTAAAGTTAAATCCTTCTTAGCCGTGTTTATAATATGTTTCACAAAATCTTGCACATGGAGAGCTATCGTTTAATTGATGTAAATTGCCTGCAAAAGTGGTTTAAAATGAACCAGCAATCACACTACTGTGCACAGAAGTCGACAAAGATATGCAGCTTTATTGTAATCATGTACATTAATAAGCCGTAAACTGTTAGTATTCTCTACACCTAGTAGTTGTGTAAAGTTTGCACTATTCATTTGTTGTTAATATGTAGTCTATACTACAAATTTATTTTACTACCAAATCGAAGCGTTAGTGTTCCTTACATTTGATATTTGCGTGAAGTTTTTGAATTTTTGCCGAAAAACTTTGCCTTCTAATTTACCAACATCCCGCCTTTTCCATTTTCTTAAAGTTTAAAATCTTTTATAAGTCTCTTAATAATTTAATAGTAGGTTTTAACTTTAAGTTTCTCTTGGTTTACAACTCTCGCTTAGCAAGCTCATTTTTCAAAACTTTTTCATAGTGATCAGATTAGTCGCGTTTAGTTTGGAATTGGTGGACGGTCGTTATTTTATTACTCGGCTTAAAATAAACCAAGTGACTATCTTTTGATTATTTTCTTTATCGCAAATTCAAACACCCTATTTTCAATTTGAAAATTGACCCAATTTTCAATTTGAAAATTGATCCAATTTTCAATTTGAAAATTGAAAATTGGGTGTTTTCAATTTCAAAAGTCACAACACATTGTGCTTGTGTATTGATTGAGTGAGGATTTGCAATGTGAATTCGTTGGTTAAATATTTGTGCTTGATTATAAGTGAACTGCACATTAAGAAGAAATAACTTAATGGAGTTTTAATTTGAAAATGGATGGTGTCAATAAGGTTGTCTTGTTTAAAAAGGATAATGCTGATGTTAAGAACAATATTGTTTTCCGCGTTCCTGGACTGTTGTCATTATTGTGGCATATTACTGATTGTGTTCACTGACTGATGTACTGAAATCACGCTAATTAAAAGTAGTGTACTAGCAAAGAAAAATGCTCCGATGGAACAAAAAAGATGAATATACTTGGAATTGTGGATTATTATGGATGTAAAAGGAGGGGACTAGGAAAAATCTACCTAAAGTCGGAAAATCTGCTAAAAATCACACTTTCTCTAAGCAACGCAAAAAATCGATGTATATTCTGCGGCCTCTAAAAAAGTGTCTTTTTTAAATAATGTTCGAAGTTTCAGATAAGAGTGTATAAACGTAATCTATCAAGGTTACTTTTTTAAATTGCTGGCACCTGATTGATAGAAAACTAAGAGGTATTGTATTTAAAGTTCTTTTATTTTGTTATGAGCATTATAGCAAGCAAAGCAGGAGCCGATTGATTAGTGCATACAATCGTTTCGGGCATGCTAGTGTATCTACATTTAGTCTGTTTCAAGTCAACTTACGCGTTTCCTACTGTTTTAAACCAACCATGTCTTCAATTGTCTTCGATGTTTGCTATTTCATTCAATTGGCTTGGAAGACTGTTAGTTTACTTAATATCATTTCCCATAGCTACTGCATAGCTAACGTGCTGCTGTTTCAATCATTGTTATGGTAGAATATTTATTTTAATCTGTTGGCCGCAGAATATACATCGATTTTTTGCGTTGCTTAGAGAAAGTGTGATTTTTAGCAGATTTTCCGACTTTAGGTAGATTTTTCCTAGTCCCCTCCTTTTACATCCATAATAATCCACAATTCCAAGTATATTCATCTTTTTTGTTCCATCGGAGCATTTTTCTTTGCTAGTCTTATAATCGTCCAAACGCCCAACACGTTCCAAATTTCGACAGTGTCGAAATAGGTCATAAGTATAACCATCTATGAAACGACTACCATCAAAAACGTTAGCAACCGCACGAACGTCTTGGTCCAAATCCTGACCGAACTTTATCACCGACTCGTCCTTCAGCATCTTTAACAAACATGACGGTAAAGGCGTAAATTGATGAAGATCGAATACGTATATTGTTCCGTCCGCTTTCGCCAATTGCAGAATACGAGCGAATCCTCCTTTCACGTTCTTATCGACGCGCGGCGAAGTAAATTTCTTTTGAAAATCGGGCCAATCCTGGTAAATACGATTTGAATTCACAAACTCCGCGTTGATTCCCAAGAATACTGGAAAATTAGGTGCAAACGGTCTATACAAATCTACGACCGCTGATTCGCACTCGCTGAGCGTCTGAACCGGACGAATTTCACGAACCTCAATCGGTTCTCGTTTAAGCCTACGCATCCATATTTCTCGAATTTCGAAAAAATTTGACTCGTCCGATTTGGGAACGTCTAGCAACGAATCAAACTGACGCCCGAAAATAGTTGTTCGCCACATGACAAAAAAATATTAGCTAATCAATTCTGAATCAAACAACACGTTAAAGTATTAAGCAGAAGAATGTACATTGTGAGAAAAATAAATGCATAATACCAAATAGTAAATACAAAAATGTAAAGAGCATCTATTTTTGCTCAGCTAATTCTACAGCTTTCATGCTAGGACAATCCTTGCAAGCTAAATCAAACGCTTCCGAAAACCCTTTCATGCGATTATTAATAAACAAATTAGTATTCGTCGAAAACGTTAAATACGTTTTTTAAATCACAAACTCCGAAACATTTCTTTAAAACGTAGAAACGTACTGGAATTTTATCGTAGTCGCGTAGAGTTAGCTTTGCTGGTATTTCCGAAAAGTTAATCACTTTTGCGGGCCATAAAAGGATATCCTTTTATTTTGGCGAAAACCACTTCACCAACTTTGAATTTTTCCCGTAATGTCGAATTTTCAAAATTGTCCACCTTTTTTAAACGATTCACGTGCACCAGTTTTGAAAAACGATTGTCCGCCATCAATGTTATTTTTACGTTCAGATTAGAAATTTTCTCGATAACCCTAAACGGTCCGTCCCATTTAAGGGCCAATTTAGAGGAAACCCCCTCGCCAAAATCAGCTTTACGCAAATAAACAATATCACCAACATCAAAATTGATGGGATAAGATGTCTTGTCATAATTATCTTTCTGATGTTTTTGCGCTTTTTCAATCGAATTTCTAGCTTGTTCCTGCATTTCAGATAAAGTATTTTTCAGGAAATCCAAAAAATTTTCCTCCGAACACACTGAACGTTGTTCTGGCGAAATTTGTACTTCTAAAGGAAATCTAGGCTCTCTACCATACATAAGCATGAATGGCGATAAGCCAGTTGACTCCTGGCAGCAAGAACGATAAGCAAATAGTACAAATGGTACATATAAATCCCAAATTGCAGGTTCGCGAGACACAAGAGTAGCTAATGCTGCAGATAGTGTCCTGTTTAACCTTTCAACAAGTCCATCAGTTTGGGGATGGTAGGCCGAAGTGAAAATTTTACGAATTTCTAAAATTTTGCAAATTTCTTTCAGCAAATTCGAAGTAAAGTTACCACCCTTATCGGACAAAAGTTGTCTGGGTGTACCGTGACGGCAAACAATTTCACGTACAAAAATTTCTGCAATTGTTGTAGCTTTTAAGTCTGGGATTGGAAAAGCTTCCGCCCATTTAGTTAGGTAGTCCAAAAAGACCACTACGTAGCGATTCCCACTCGAAGCAGTTGGAAATTCCATACAGTCTACAGCTACTTTATCCCAAGGGCCTTCTACAGGAATATTTTGCAAAGGAGCACGTACATTTGGTACTGGTGACTTACGCTTGATGCAAATCTCACAACTTTTGCACCACTCAATCACGTCCTGCGTCACCGTTGGCCACCAAAATCGCTGCAAAATTCGCTTCATTGTTCTCGCAATACCGAAATGAGCACCGAATTCCGAATCGTGGAATTCTTTCAGCAACGTGGGAACCCACTGGCGCGGAACAACAGTTTGCCAAATCATCGCGCTGCTTCTCTTCGGTCTATAACGACGCACTAAAACATTATTTAACATATCAAATTCGTTTTTAATTTCCAATGGGCATGCATACGATTTAAGCTTTTCTTTAATCTTAATTATAAATTCATCTTTATTTGCTTCAATTTGAAATTCCTTTTCCGGCTCATCCAAAATAACAGGTGTTACATTTTGATTACGCGAAAGCCAGTCAGGAGCTCCGTTTTCTTTCCCAGGTGTAAAGGAAATTTCGAAATCGAATTCCTGAAGCTTTAAAGCCCAACGCATCAATTTACCACTAGGATCTTTTAAATTTAATAACCATTTCAAAGGTTTATGATCCGTTTTGCTTATGAATTTATTGCCATACAGATAGTGTCTGAAAAATTTGACATCCCACACTATACATAAGGCTTCACGCTCAATAGTCGCATCAATTTTTCTCGTGCGCATTAAGAACGCGGGAAGCGTAGGCAAGTACCCATTCTTCCTCACCTCTTTCTTGACTTAAAACAGCGCCTAAAGCAGTATTGCTTGCGTCTGTATTTAAGACAAATGTAGCAGTTGAGTCGAAAATTGGAAATTTCAAAATCGGAGGACTAACGAAATCGCTTTTTAATTCTTCAAATATTTTTGTATGCTTTTCAGTCCAAACAAATTTTTCGCTTTTACTCGTTAGTCTATACAAAGGACCAACTTTTTTAGCTAAATTAGTCACAAAGCGTTTAAACCATTGAACGCTACCTAAAAAACTTTGCAATTGCTTTACAGTTTTAGGAGGTTCTGATTTAAGAATAGAAGAAATCTTCTTGGGATCAGGCCGGATCCCGTTCTTAGAGACTACGTGACCCAAATAGGTTACCTCTAACTGCGAAAAACTGCATTTTTCCGGTTTTATTTTCAAATTGACTTTCCTTAAAGCGAAAAATACGTCATCCAGATCTTCCAAATGTTTTTCGAACGCTCTCGAAAATACCAGAATGTCGTCTATATAAACTAAACAAGATCGCCACTGCAAGCCAGAGAGTGCAATTTCCATGATTCTCTGAAAATCTGCCGGAGCATTTTCAATTCCGAAAGGCATGACAGTAAATTCGAAATGACCAAAAGGTGTTGTGAATGTCGTTTTTTCACGAGAATCTGGGTCCATTTCTATTTGCCAATAACCTGAGCGTAGGTCTAAGGTGGAGAAAAATTCCGCACCCGACAGACTATCCAAACACTCTTCAAGGCGAGGTATAGGATAAATATCCGTTTTAGTTACCAAATTTAACCCTCGATAATCGACCACAGGGCGCATAGAACCATCCTTCTTTTTGACAAGAAAAATATTTGCAGACCACGGACTTTTTGACGGAATAACAATGCCATCTTTTTGCATTTCTTTTACAATTCTCTCAACCTCGAATTTTTGTCGAAATGGAATCCGAAATTGTTTTGATTTCACAGGCTGATGATCTCCAGTCTCAATTTTATGCTTAACTAACGTCGTTCTGCCTAGAGAGTCGTTCCCAAAGCTTAGAATATCAGAATTTTTAATCAATAAATCCTTTAATTTCGCTTTTTCTGATCATTGACGGATGATTCGATTTTTTCAAGGCATTTATCGACAAATTTTTCGTTATTTTCAGCACTTTTGCCCGTTGAAAATGAGAATTTTTCTAAAGAGGTGAAATCCTCAAGCCGACCCACCTGAGTTCCGGCTTCGATAACAACAGGCTTATTATGTACATTAAGCAAACGCACAGGCATAAATTCTGTTTGAGCAGATACTAAAGCTTGTGCTGCAAATACAGACAATTTATTACACAAATTTTCGTCAGGTACGAATAATGCGTTTTCTTTAGCTGAATTACAATTTAATAATTGCGCATTTATCACTGCTTCACATCTAGCAGGGATAAATACTTCATCTGTAGTACAAACGTACGCAAGATTAGCATTAGAATTAGAACTGCTATAAACAGGTTGATATAAAGAAATCTTTTCGCCATTAATTATTGTGTACCCTTCGGCTATATGCGGTATCACAAAATTTTTATCGATGAAATCGCGCAACCGAAAATAATATTAAACGGCGCTTTTTCAACTAACGAAAAATATTCGTTTAGACATTGATTTCCAATCGAAAAATCTAATGCCAATTTGCCAAAAATATCCAGTTTTGAACAACTAGCAGTCCTACAAGATGTTATCGGCTTACCTTTTTTCATTTGCATCTTAAGCTTTAGATTTACGAATTCTAGAGACATAAGAGTCAAGTCACTACCAGTGTCAATTAAAGCATTCGTTTCTTCTCCGTTTATGCATACTTTAATAATTGGCAACTTACGTTGTTTCAATGTTCCTACCGTACTGGAATTCGACCCTTCTAGCTGCAATAATCGTTTCACCAATTCAGCATTTTGCTGCAGCAATTGCTCCATCGTGTCACCGATGGTATTTGTAGAGCCACTTGGTGAATCACTGTTAGCATCATTTCGGAAAGTTGTCCTCCAAGCAACAGCTCGTCGATTTTCGAAGGTGCGCGGCCAATTTCCACGGGTGTTACCAGCGAAAACCGTCGGACATTGCGTTATCAAATGCCCTTTTCCGCCGCACCTATAACAATTTAATGGCGCTTTAGGTCTACCATATAAATTATCTTGCAGCATACCTCTAGGAGCATAATTGAATCGTTGATTATTAAAATTCGAATTAAAATTCGTGTTTTTCTGAAACCTTGGAGTAAAAGGTTTATTCTGCCATTTATTTTGCCATTTTTCATGTTTTTGAGCGAAATCTGATTTTTGCTGTATTTCCTCCCTTTTTCTTATCGGCAAATTATTCTTCATCTCTTTTAATTGTTGCGAAAGTTCGTTAATTGCTGACCATAATTTTTCGTCATCCCTGTCCCCATTTCTTACAGCCACAATTGACTCGATGTGGGGAGGGGTAGCTCCAAGCACAGGTATGTCAGACCACATTTCAGATTTAAATGGCGATTCTATTCTTTTAGCGATTTCCAAAGCTTTTTCCAACGTTTCAGGTGTACCGGAAAGCGTCAAAATGTTGTAATATTTAGGCAAAAGACCGGTTATAAATAGAACTTTAACTAAAGTTTCCAATTCTGCCTTATTATTAATTAAATTCGGATAAGCACGTTTACACATAGTTAAGAGTCTGTGACAGAAAAAATCTAAAGACTCGTTTTCCTGTTGCTTTCTTGCGTGAAATTCCAAAATCGCTTTTTCACGAACGGCTGGTGGTTGAAAATGATCCATCAAATGACTCTTTACGTATGCATAGTCATTTCGTTCATTTTCGTTAATACCGAAAAATACAGAACGCGGATATGATTGTAAACAAAGCGGTAATGCCGCTAGTTTTACTTCATCACTTAAGCCACCTGCATTTGCCAACGACTCGAAATCCTCGAAAAATTGAAAAATAGCTTTTCCCGTTTCACCAGTAAATTTTTTAACGCTTGTTTGAAGGATTTGCAAAAATTGCATACGCTGCAACGCATTTGCAACTTCAACATTTCCCCCATTTTTTGTATTTTTTCCGTTTTACTGTCAAATAAATCGAAAAGTCGTCCGAGTCTGATGAACTGTTCAAAAATGTTACCTCGATCAAGGCTACCTTCTTCTTCAATACCTTCCTGGCGATCTCTGATGATACGACTTCTTCTAGTTTCGACGGCTAAAGGTGGTAGCGATTTCCATCTTTGAGTCGACATGCATCGCTAATTCGCAAATTTCTTCGTTATCGCAATCAAATCGCTACAATTCAGCCCAAAATCGTTTCAGTGACAACTCACCGGGAAACAGAACAATATCTTCTTATCGTGGGACCTCCAGTATGTAACGGCGTAATTTAAATCGGCCTAATGGTTCCCGACCCACAAATGCAGTAGCCCCCTGCTATATATGCGGAATCGCTACGTAGTGCTCTTTATAGCACTATAAATGTATTAAAAAAATAACAATATCAAAATAATACAAATAAAGCGACTAAATTTGCCTTGTGAGAAAACCGACGCTAAATCCGGGACACAAAATAATAATTTCGCGCGTCCTATTGCTTAAATCTATGTAAATATACAATGAAGTGAATAGTATTATAAACGTGTGACGAAAAGACTACTGAAGATACAGTAATTAGTTAAACAATAAACATTAATTAAGTATATGAATTTAAATCATTAAATCTTTGTTAATAGTTTTGATCTCCGTCACACTGAAAATCATTAAAGAAAAGGCACAACCTCATGTGAAACAGATATGTTCATATGTGCTGCATATTATTGCTTCAGTTTAACTCGTTTTTATCTATTTACATGGGTTCAAAAAATTATCATCCATGCACTTCATCATAGGTTGCGCGATAGCGCTATCTATAATATACTTGGCCTCCTTTTTTCTTATATGTTTATCACAGCGAGTGCGAAATTTTTCTCCCCCCCCCTCACAGCTATAACGGCACACATCTAAGAGGTGCGGTTTTTTTAAATCGATAGATAATTCAAAAATTCGATGTCGGTTTTTTTATTTTTGTTTACACTCAATACCGAGTTAGCAATGAGCGTGTAAAGTGTAAACCGAAAAATCAAATAATTTGCGGTGGGCCAATTTTTTTAAATGTTGCCCCCAAGCTGTATATTACGAATCTGACCTTAAAATTTTTTTACACTCGATGGTTGTTACATAAAAGTGTAAAGTATACGTGTTTTTACTCTTTGCATGTCCTTCAGCTTATCTAAGTCAATTTTGGTTTCTGTGCAGTCCAATTAGTTTTATAATGTAGAAGGTTGCAAAATCTCAAAACCTGATTTTTTTTGTTTTTCTTATAATGCAATATTTCTTTATCTGTGATCGTTTTAGTGTAAAGCGTTCGAGACGAAAAACGATATTTCTTCAACTACTCCGCCAAGTAGGCAGAACATGCTAATTATGCTTAAAAGGTGCCCTGACCTTAGCGTTACAGATCCCAGCTTATTTTGTTTATATACAATCAATATTGCGGTATAAGCACAAGTGTAAAGTTTACACCGAGAAGCATTTTTGCGCCCAGAGCGTCGTAGATGATGAATTTTTTTAAAAATATTCTCCGTAAGGTCAGAATAACGAATTTGACCTTCAAACTTTTCTACAGCTAGTGTTTGTTGAGGTATGAAGAGGTGAACGTTGAATTATACCTACACCTATTTTCTAATGCCGATAGATAACTCTGTATTGCATATTGTTTGATCAGATTTTCCTTATTTCAGAGGTTTTTGACTCTCTTTAATAGATAAGTACTTTTATCATCATAAATGCACTATTCTTAAACTTCAGTAGAATGATGACTATTTTTCAAAATAGTATAATCAAGCTGAAATCTCCCGATATGCCGAGTTGGCGCAGTGGTTGACAACTCCGTTCTCGGATGCGGTCTTAAGAAAAGAATGATGGTTCGAATCTTCTGAATGCTGTCTGTTTTATTTTTTAATTCTCTTGGCAAAACCATGCACTTCATTTGACTTATTCATCTATTTAGGTTCTGCAGATAGCACTTTTTTGCTTTTTAAATTCCGCCTCAGTTCTCGAATGGGAGTGTAAAGAGTGCGAAAATCTGGGGGTGTAAAGACACATTTTGGCCGAGTTTTCGACTTGTTTATGTCTGCCAACAAGTCCGGTTATGAGTTTTAGGAAATTTTTTCTGACAGATATGTACTACGGATCAAGGGCTATCTTGTGCTTACCAGCAAACTTTTCTACAATCAATACGCAGTTAATACTAGGGTTTTAAACTTTACACTCTAGTGAATGAGTAAAAAAACAGATTTTGTCCAAGGTTTCTATGCAAATTTTTTCGGTTATGAGTTGGGATGGATTGAATAAAATAGAAATAAAGTAACTTCTAATGGCTACACGTCGAAGCAAGCCGCGTTCAAAAAAACGTAATATTGAGTTGTTTATGGGGTGTAAAGTTCGAAATCTGAGGTGTAAAGTGGGCGAAAAAACAGGGTTTTTTTCGTATTTCCATTGGTTAATCATATCAAATATTTTGCGGAACATAAGTTTGGCACATACAAACGTACTACAATCAAAGGGCAACAAACTGGCCCGAACCGAATTTATTTACATTCAATGGGGCGTTAGGTTCAGATTTTTAAAGTTTACAATGTGGTGGACAGTGAAAAATACGTGTTTGTACATTTTTTGTTCGCCACTTTCTCTGTTCAGAAGTCGGGCGAGGTCGAATAGGATAAAAATAAAAGTACTTTCTAAGGGGTACGCGTCACAGCGAATTGCGTTTGTTTACATCAGTATTTAGCTTTTTCGGGAGGTGTAAAGTCAAAAAATAGGGGGCTTAAACGTGTTTCTGCCTTGTTTTTTTCTGTCAAGTTCTGGGTTACGAGTCTGGACATAATCTCAAGTCTAAAAATGAACCAGAAACCAAATGTGATACGCCAGTTTATTTGCACACAACAGTGGTGTAAAGTGGTTGGCATGCAATATTTATTTTTTTCGTTGTACTGAAATCACGCTAATTAAAAGTAGTGTACTAGCAAAGAAAAATGCTCCGATGGAACAAAAAAGATGAATATACTTGGAATTGTGGATTATTAAGGATGTAAAAGGAGATGACTAGGAAAAATCTACTTAAAGTCGCAGAATCTGCTAAAAATCACACTTTCTCTAAGCAACGCTAAAAATCGAAGTATATTCTGCGGCCTCTAAGAAAGTGTCTTTTTTAAATGATGTTCAAAGTTTCAGATAAGAGTGTATAAACGGAATCTGTAATGTTTATTTTTAAAATAGCTGGCAAGTAGCAACGCTGACTAGCTTCGTATCCCGATTGATAGAAAACTAAGATGGTATTGTATTTAAAATTGTTTTATTTTGTTTTGAGCATTAAAGCAAGCAAAGCAGGGGCCGATTGATTAAGCCTGATTTATACTTCACGCGAACCGCGCCGCAAAGGGGTTTTGCGGCCACAGTATGCCCAAAAATTAGTCGGCCCTGCGCGAATATTCTGCGGCAAAATCCGCTTGCCGCGCTGCGTCGTGCATTTATACTTCACGCGGCGAGCTCGCCGCGTGGACAAAAAACCAGCGACAAGGTGGTACCTCACCGCCGCCTCGCAGCCGCTTCGCGCAATGCGTTTATACTTCCTGCGAACTGCCGCAGAACCAAGACGCTGAGTTCTCCTATTGCGCAAATCGATACCTCATTAAAATTCAAAATGATTCGACGTCGACACTCGGCTCGAAACCTCATTAGCATTCACAAGAGCAATGGGCTTTTTGACTTTTGCGGCGCGGCGAAAAAATGGTCGAAAAAGCTAAAAATAACAATTTCGACTGTTCGCGCGGCATAAGTATAAATTGGAAAGCGGCGAAAAAATCTAGACTTTTGCGAATCAGTCCGCGGCACGGCGGCCGCGTGAAGTATAAATCAAATTGCGGCGGCGAATAATTCGCCGGGTGCGCGCCGCAGCCCGAAGTATAAATGGGTTTGCGCGAAATTTCTGCGGCGGCCGTTGCGGCAATTTCTCGCCGCTTCGCTCGCCGCGTGAAGTATAAATCAGGTTTTAGTGCACACAATCGTTAAGGGAGTGCTAGTGTACCTACATTAATCTGTTTCAAGTCATCCAGTCAACTTACGCGTTTCCTACTGTTTTAAACCATTCATTCAATTGGCTTAGAAAGACTGTCAGTTTACTCAACATCATTTCCCATAGCTACTGCGTAGCTAACGTGCTGCTTTTTCAATCATTTTATGGTTAAATATTTATTTTAATCTGTTGGCCGCAGAATATACCTCGATTTTTAGCGTTGCTTAGAAAAAGTGTGATTTTTAGCAGATTTTGCGACTTTAATTAGATTTTTCCTAGGCCCCTCCTTTTACATCCTTAATAATCCACAATTCCAAGTATATTCATCTTTTTTGTTCCATCGGAGCATTTTTCTTTGCTAGTGAAATAGATTATTGAGGTTTTTTGTTGTGTTGCTGAAATAGATGCGTTTGCTCGCCATGCAGCAGGTTTAAAAAATACACTGATTACAACGTCGAAGCATTCCGTTTACACAGATAAGAAATCATCTATTCATTGCTTGGTCGGTTCGTTCAGGTGCTCCTGGAATCCGAAGCCCAAGTTGTGAAACTTGAATACGTGACACAGTTTGAGGGATATGGACCTAGCGGAAGTAAGCTTATCACTGACTTTATTCGAGGGTAATGTTCTCGCTCCTTAAATAGAAGCCGGAGTTTTTCACGCAAAAAGTTTTGCGAGTACCGTGAGTTGGCCACACATGAGTGTGTAGGTCTAAGCAAATCTGGCTGGAACCCGAGAATCTTGCGATTTGAAATCAGTACCCCATAATTAAATTTTGTGTTATTTTTGACAATTTATCTCGATCAGACCCGCCGTTTAATTCGTCAAGTACCGTGGTTCTATCCCATCTGTCAAAAGAGCTAGTCGGTTTTCAAATGCTGGTCGAACAGTCCAGATAGCATTTTCATGATTGACTACGAAATCAGTTGTCAGCAAAAATCGCCCAGGGGTTATACCCATGATAATTTGATTCAATAATACTCGGTATGTATGTGTGTACATAATGTACAGAATTATGTAGGTAATGTTCACTTCTCTAAAAAAAGATGGGTGCTACAGCTTTGTAATTCAGCTTTTGGATTATCTGCAAGGAAGTGTAATTTTTGTAATGGACATGTGTGTTCATACTCACATTGTTCTTTTGACGAATTGTAAAGCACGAGGTAAACGATTTGCATACAGTTTTATCTAAAATTATCTGCCTAACTAATAAAAAGCTAGATTCAGTCATTAGGAAACTATTGAGAAATTGTTATTCAAATGGTCTCATTGTAGATACATATTCAAACGTTTTGAATTGTTTAATCTCATCGACGTCCAACTAAGATCTAAACACAGTAAGTTTATTTTTTACGTCTGTTTCAGACTCATAAGGAGGAGATGAAAATTCGACCAGTGTACAAGAAGGAGATTTCATTAATATCAAGAAACGGCGTCCCAGTTGAAGCTGAGGTCAGAATTCCGGCTTCCCCGCAAGATGCCACTCGAGAACCTGGGTTTGTCCAATTAATGATCCTATATATGTACCTTCGTTCTCTTAAATAACTCAAAAGCTTTGGTTAGACCAAAGATATATATGCACATCATAGACTAAAGTTCTGAACTTCTGCCTCAACAGGGAATTTTCTCATGAAGATTGCAATATTAATTTCAAGAAGGGCTGATCAAACTTTTCGATCACCGAAACCTACATAATGGAGAATTTCTTGTATGCTGCTTCAATGTTTGTGCTGCTATGTTCATATATTTATTTACGTACATGCATACAAAAGGCGGCGCAAAACTCAATTCCGCCGTACACCCGATACAGGAGAAAACAAGGCTACAACATGGCCAAAAATACATAGATAAAGATCGAACCTTTTCTTGCAATAATACTTTAATTTCTCAGGTACTTTTTACGCTATTTTAGCATTCGAATCGAATGTTTAAGTCGTGCTCCAAAGGCCAAGCTACCCCATAGGACTAAGCACCCAAGGGGTAACTAACTCCACATATGAAGGAGGGTAGGGGGTTTACACATCCCCCAGAATCCGGTAGATCCTCCAAAAATCGACAAGCCCCTAGAATTGATTTTTGGCGTTGTTTTCTTGGGGATTTTTGCCGGTTTGGACCCTCCCCATAATTTGGCTATGGCCCATATATGCTTATCTAGCCATAAACTAGGTTATTGGATATGAAATAAATAATGAGATCGTTTTAGGGAGTATATTGTGCAAAGAATTCGGCCGCCCCAACGCCCCCGATCCGCGTATTTGCTTTTCGTTAAGGACCATTATTCGATTTTTTTCTCGTTATTTTCGATTGAAGGACCCTCATGCGGTTATGCGCAGATTAGCAGATCATTGGATTGATGAGAAAAAGGAGAGCACTTATAGAAAACAAGCACTCGTAGATAGGGAAAGGTAGAGAAATGGCTCTAGCGCAAACTTGACATAAACTTATTCTACCACAGATGGGCGCTGGAAGTCTAGGGTCTGAACCCCCAGAATACGGGAAGACCCTCAATTGAATTTTGGTGCTATTTTTGGCAATGCGGCCCCACCGGACCCCCTAGAATTTTGTTGCTACCTATATATGATACCTATCTATGTCAGTAGCGATTTGCTCGCCGGCTATATGACTTTAAAACTTTATCTATCGTCTTTTTAGTCCTAGTTACTCCGTTTAAAAAGTTTAGGTCCTAAATGCCTAAATGAATAGGTGTATGTTTCATTATGAGCATATCTTCATTGCCCAATAAATAATAAGATGAGAAAATAGCGTTCTGGTTAGTGCTTGGTCTCGGCGGTCAATTACCATTTAAATGATTACTAGGGTCTTCAGATTTTGCTTTGCTCGACTGGAATCTAACTAATTGTATTTTTATATGCATGCCAGTCCATGATTACGTACAGCAACAGTTTGTTGATCATAATTTCTTAGAAAAGTATTCAAGAGAAAAATAACAAACATATTTAGAAAGTGCATAAAAATCGTACTATCTCATACTAATATTTGCTATAACTCGGGTAGGACGCGAGGGATGTTGATCAAAGTGGATCTAATTGCTTTCATGAATATTGTTTAGTTGCATTATCGAGGGCAAATGGATCGTGTAGAAATCAAAATACCTACATTCTTTCTGTGGCCATATGCAAAAAACGCTCCAATAACCGAGACCTGATCATTCAACAAGGAAATTATTTGCTTTGAGCACTGATATCTTCTAGTTTCAGCCTGAGATAAATGAATCCTAGTACCTTGTACATATGTATGTACATATGTAGGTCAATATCTTAGTAACGTGCGCTTCGGGGAAATATGTAGGTACCAGCTGTAAGATTGGAAAATTAGTGATCGTAACATGACGGATCGCCGTTTTTTGTTCCTTGGCTTAGACCTGTGTCTAGGTTAAGAAAAGGTTACGCTAAGGATATACCTATACCTACATAATCTTATTAGAAGCCGAGAAATAAGTAGTAACAAGCTTAAATAAAGATACGCCAACCTACAGGAGCGCAAGCCTACAGACTATTTTTGTGTGGGTATTAAAATTCGTTGACATAAACTGAGAAGAACTAATTGAAAAACCAGAGTTAATAAGCCAGTCGTTTGAAGCTTTGAACGAGTCAGCAGTTTGTAGTATGCTGTGTCTTCGAGATGCAAATTCTTCTGTAAGGCTGTTATCGTATCCCTTATCAAAATAAAACCCAAAAATCAATTGCGCATCGTCTGTCCAGCTCCATCCTCGAAGATTTGAGACGCTGGCAACAATATACGGATTTAAACGAAAAATATTTGGAATTGTAAATTTTTGTCTCATTTTGTTCAGCATTAAAATCCTTGAAGCGTTCAGTATAGCCAATTATCATCTGTCTGAGATTCTAATTATACATGCTCATGATTAGCCAGGTAAGTCAGATAGTTAAAGCTTATCCGTTGTCTTTTGGCATAGATTTGTATTTCATCCAACTGCTTTGGCGGGTATTAAGTCTAGGTTAATAGATTTCAAATATAGGACCTGAATGAATTTATAGTCGAATCCACAGGTGCACAGAATGGCGCATCTGAGAGGGTCACTCGTTCTTGCGGAGGGGAATAAAAATTGAACTTTTATGGGTCAAAATGACCTGGAAAACTGATATAAGCGCTAAATTGGCGTTAATACTACGTCATTACACAATTTCTGGTCAATTTCAACCATTTATGAAGAAAATTTCCGATTTTTATCCGTTTTTGGCCTTTAATTTTGCCTCATTTTCCACACAAAATTTTCTATTATTTCATTCTGCGGGTTCCAGACCTTACAGCATGGGAATTTCGGCGGGATCGGGCCTAGAAAATTTTTAAAAAGTGTCTTTTTGGGCTACAAAACGATAGGTACATATCAAAAACACTGTTTTTAGACGTTTCAGACAATGCTCGTTTTTTCTAAAACAAAAAGGTAAAAAATTTCAAAAAAATTTGAAAAAATTAAGTAAATAAAATATAGTCAAAAAATGTGTATATGGCGCAAAGCGCCAAAAATTTGAGATTTTTAAGCCGAAAATGAGCTGAAAACGCTTGAAGGCACACTTTTTACGACTTACCAACTTTAACGAAAAATCAACGATTCTGGGGGGGCTGGGTCGCACTCGCAGCCATTTTGCGGGTGATCAGTTGCCCTTCTGGATGGGAGGGGTTTAAAGCTCCACTCCTCCTCAAGGACACGTATGGTCCAGAACCCGTCCCCAAAACTCCCACGTGCATGTCTGGTCGAAACTGCATGATTTGACAAGCGACCCTGTGGCAAAGCTGCTTCAAACCAGAAGTTCAGTACATTTTTTGATCAGCAGATTTTACTGCTCTTTATTCATAATTTTTAATAGTCTCTGTTTCTTTCTTATAAATTAAGCACAGAAAAGGGTAGGTACCACACGTGGGCGTGGGGGTATGCATCCCCCAGAAGGCCGAATACCCTCACAGGAAACCAAAATACTCCCCCAGGATTGAATTTTTGAAATTTTTTGTTTTTTTTTTCGCAATTTTTTGATGCCAATGGAAAGTGCTGGATGAGAAACGTTGAAAAATGGTGTTTTTTTGCCATACCCCATTTTTTGACCTTTGAAAAATCGTGCACCTGCCAGAATTTTGGTGCTGCCCATGTGTGGTGGGTGTGTACCTAAGTGTATCGAGCAACTGATCGTTGCTCTATTTTTTATCAGTGTTTTGCTAACAAATTTTGTTATATTGTGAGGATTGAATTACTCTGAGCTAGTACTAACTTCGTCAGTCGTCAGCGATAATTTAATGGACATCTACATATCAGTGATTTACATACGTTTTACTTTTAGCTTTGACAAGAAAGTCAGAATTTTTATCTATCGGTCGGTCATAGCAGTTTTTTAGGCAAACTTATAGTATCGGGGACCGGTGTCGCGTCGTTAAGTGTCCGGGCGGTAAAGTGTCCGGCCGGACACTTTACGATGCGGCAAAGTGTCCGGCGGACACATTACGATGAGCAGTAAAGTGTCCGGCCTTGCCGTAAAGTGTCCGGGTCATGTTGTTCTTATTTTTCGTAACAGTAGCGAAGTTGCATATGCATGTAAGTACTTATTCAACAATAAACTGACTATTGTTTACGCACAATGCAATGCTGTGACCTTTGACCGCTTGTTATGATCAAAAATCTGTATGACTTTTTGGTTGCTTCTGATGCATAAATATTCTGGACTTCATTTAAAACATTTGGCCGTTATCGGAAGTGCGTTGCGAATTGGAGGCTCTGATCGTCCAAAGTTTCTGAAAAACATCTCTGAATTTCATATGCGGTTAATCGAAAGGTTAGTGAAATATTCCCCTGAAAATATGGCCCTGTAGTCTATATATCAGCATTTTTAGGTGACATCACCAATTCGCTGTAAATAAAAATTTGTCTTGGTACCCAATTTTGCATCATTCCAAAAATCATGCGGTGCAGCAATCGTCTGTGCTTAATTGTTTCATTATCTTAACCAGCAAGAGCATTCCTAAATAACATTACGCTACACAAACATAGGCCGGACACTTTAAGACGGACCCGGACACTTTACGGCATCTTAAAGTGTCCGGCCGGACACTTTACGATGCCGGACACTTTACCGCGGATTCCGGCCGCACAGTCGTTTGGGGCGGAGCTTCGTTACAAAAGGGGAAGCCATGATTGGTCAGACAAATAAGTGGTCTACCGCGTATTCTCAACGGCAAAGTAAACAAACGCAGGGCATTAATAATTCACGACCGGTAAAACAATAGCTACTGTCAATATGGATAAATAAAATTGGGTAAATAACAATATGCAATGTAGCTACGGGAAAAATCTAATTTGTGTTGCGCTATCGGTCGACTTAGTGTCAGAATGAATCTATTTGAGCTTAATGTAATTTGTAAGGACAATTTAAGCGTTATTCAGTACTTTCAAAGCCAAAAATCCTTCGCTGTAGTGTCGATTGCATTCCATGCAACGGAACTTATAGTCTGATCAAAGAATCAGCAAAATTGAGTGAATATGTCTGGAGATGTCCTAAGTGCAGATCGAAACAGTCGATTCTCTTACTTTTCACTCTAACAATAGACAGTAGACCATTTATTTGTCTGACCAATCATAGCCTACCTTCATTAACGAAGCTCCGCCCCGAAAACAACCGTGCGGCCGACCCCGATACGATAAGTTTGCCGTTTTTTATGTATTGGCCAAAATGGCAATTATTTCGAACAATTTCTTGTCAGATATAGACGAGAAATGATCCAATGGATGAAATTGACCGACAATAGAATCCCACGCTTTAATCGCCTGAAACGACGCGCCAAGAATTTTCCTAAACGACCGTTAAACGCGTTTTTATGCTTTCAAAATGAAATATGGCGCCAAATTATTCGGAATTGCAATAGCGCGCAAGATGCCGTTAAGGAGGTGGCATTCAGGTAGTCATATGCATAGATGCTAAGCATGACCTATCTGAGAAGGATGATCTCGGGTCAAAAATTGAGCTTTTTCGGGGCCAAAATGACCTCAGCTCAAAAACTTGCAGAAATTATTAAATAGCGTTAAAGCAACGTCATCCCAAAGTTTCTGGTAATTTCAAGCACTTATGGAGAAAATTTTTAATTTTACGCACTTTTGGCTTTCATTTAGCCCTATTTTCCGAGAAAGTTTCCGACTTGTTCATTCTGGAGGTCTCTACACCCCTAAACTAGTGCTTTTTTATACAAGGTCCGTTTGTACATGTACAAAGATGGTCCTCAAAAGTCTTTGTACATTTTGTACACGCAAATTTTGGGGTACTATAATATGGTACAGTATCGATTTTAGTGTGGTAAAAACAGGGTTTTCCGACTTTTGTTAGTGTATTCTGATTAATTTATGGGTCTCTAAGGGCAAAAATCCTCTGACGAATCGTCTTAAAACGGCGCGAAGTGCCTGAAAAATTTGACATTTTTCTTTTTGGAATGCAATTTCAGCCAATATAAAGATATATAGCACACAATCCCATCATTTCGCGCGAAGCGTCCGAAAATTTTTGCGAGGCTTAGACCTTTTTACGCAATTTTGTCTTCCCAAAAATCTTTGTACATGCACAAAGACGGTCCCGAAAAGTTTTTGTACATCAGGGAAAATAGGAAGGCTTTGGAAGGCCAACGGCAGCATCGATCAAAGCCCCTAAATTCCAGAAAAAATAGTTACTCGTTTTCTACACAATTTTCAATGCTAATTCTGTCAAAAGTTGCCGGTATTTTCGAAACATGTGCATGCAATACATGATGTAAGAACGATAGTAAAGCGAAGCTTTTCTGTTTTGTTTTGTGTTTTGCATTTTTCGTAGCATATTTCGTGATTCATTGTCTGTGTAAATAGGAGTTGGTACTTATGCAAGTATGTACGGTATTTTTCAAATTAATATCACCTTAACTTTTGTGATTATGGTGGTACTCGTAGATAGATACCTATCTATATACTTGGGCGTGAGGGTTCTGGGGTTTAGGATAGGACTCCCACTATAATCTGGAAGACCACCAAAAATCGTTGGAGCCGAATAAATTTTTTTTGCTATTTTTATAAAAATTTGCCCAATCAGATCCTCAATAATTTTTTGGCGCCTAAATATATATGTACATATGCATGTTTGTACCTATCACGTAAAAATAGCGCCGGTAATTGATAGTTCCGATAAATCATAGATAAATTCTGAACTAACTTTGAATCTGCCATCGCAATCGATATCTTTTGATAACGATTTTTCATATTTATGTTTTTATCTGTTCTCTTTTACTGTGTTGTGTCTAAATGTATAGATGGAGAGCAATGACTAAAATGGACAAAGAATCATACGTCGCCGAAGCTCGTCGCAGAAAAGCCAGATATACAGAACTTTTGAACGAAAGAAAAGAGATGTTGAAAGCTCGCAAGCATGCAATTCAATTGAAAACGCTGGCTTTGAAAAAGACAAGAAGTTCGAGGAAATGAAAAATAGGCAGAAAAAAATATTTTAAAAATCACGTGATCAATTAAATCTTGTTTAATATAATACTTAAACCGCCAACAGCGGTTTCTTTTTTTCCGAGGTTGCGATTTGAAAAATGCGTATGAACAAGGTGTGTACTACCGCATTAAACAGTTTTGTCATTTTACTTACGTAGTACACGGTACATGGTAGGTTTTTGCCGGACTCGACTGCTTACAGCGCACAAATGCTTGTAATTGAGTAAATTATAACATGTCTATTGCACATAATGTGATAAGTAGAAGTTCGTCTTTATGAGACGAAAAATGCAGAAAATATGATTCGTAAACAAATTCACCCAAAGCGACATAGGCCTCGTCTTCGTTCGTTCGTACCCACTTCTCTCGTCATCTGGTTGGTTTTGGTCTGTTTCATTTATAGTCTGTGTCGCATAAGTTCAGGTATAAATTTTTAAGAATTTTCTACGACAGATTAAGCCGACGGATTACGATAATTATAGTATCATAGGTAGCGCAGATAGAGCGCTACCTATAATACTACTTGGCCATCCTTTTTTCTTAGCATGTTTTTCACAGCGAGTGCGAAATTTGTGTCCCCCCTCACAGCTATAACGGCACACAACTGAGAGGTGCGGCTTTTTTTAAAAAGGTAGATAATAAAAAAAACTTTTAGTGCCCCCATTTTTTTTTCTTGTTTACACTACACACACGAGCGCGTCGTGAGTGTGTAAAGTTTACACCAAAAATTCAAATAATTTGCGGAGGGCCAATTTTTTTTAAAAATGTTTTCCTAATTAGTAGGTTACAGAATCTGGTCTTAAACGTTCTTTACACTCATTGGTTGTTGCACAGAGTGTAAATTAGACGGTTTTTTTTACAGTTTTCATGTGGCCAAGCATATCTTACTCTAGCTTCACATTCTATGCAGTCTGATTGGTTTCAAAGAAATGTAGACGGTTAAAAAAATCTAGGGAGACTTTTCCGTTTTCTAAAGTAATATTCTCGAATTTAGAGGCGGTATATTGTAAAGAGTCTAAGACAAAAAAAATTTTTCCCTCGCCATATTCTCCACTTGGTTAACAAAACGTGGTAACTACCCTTAAAATGTGCCTCGTCTTAAGCGCTACACGTCAAAATTTATTTTGTTTTTTTACAATCAATATTTGCGTTATTAGTGCAAGTGTAAACTTTACACTGAAAACATTTTTTCCGCCCGTAGCGTCGTGGATGATGAATTTTTTTAAAAATGTTTTCCCTAATTATATGGTTAGAGAATCTGGTCTTAAAATTTCTTTACACTCATTGGTTGTTGCACAGGAGTGTAAATTAGACGGTTTTTTACTGTTTTCATGTGCAAGAGCATATCTAACTCATTTTTACATTCTATGCAGTCTGATTGGTTTCAAAAGGTAGACGGTTATAAAATCTAGGAGAAACTTTTTTTATTTTTTCTTAAAAAGTAATATTTTCGAATTTAGAGGCGGTTTATTGCCAAGAGTCTGAGACAAAAATATTTTTCCCCCTGCCATATTCTCCACTTAGTAGAAAGAACGTGGTAACTACCTTTAAAATCTGCCTTGTATTAAGCGCTACACGTCAAAATTTATTTTGTTTCTTTACAATCAATATTGCGTTATTAGTGCAGGTGTAAACTTTACACTGAAAAAATTTTTTTCCGCCCAGAGCGTCGTAGATGATAAATTTTAAAAAAAAATGTTCTCTGTGAAGTCGGAATAATGAATCTGACCTTCAAACTTTTCTACAATTAACACAGAGTGCCAGGGGTTTAAACTTTACACTCTAGTGGATGAGTAAAAAACAGATTTTGTCCAAGTTTCTCTGCCAACTTTTTTCGGTTATGAGTTAAGATAATTTAAATAAATAAATATAAAGTAACTTTTAAGGGCTACACGTCGAAGCAAACCGCGTTCAAAAAAACGTAATATTGAGTTGTTTATGGGGGTGTAAAGTTCGGAAATCTGAAAGGGTGTAAAATAGGCGAAAAAAAACAGGTTTTTTCGTATTTAATTGGTAAATCATATCAAATATTTCGCGGACATAAGTTTGGCACATACAAACGTACTACAATCAAAGGGGCTACAAACTGGCCCAAACTGAATTTATTTACACTCAATAAATAAATTCGTTCGGTTTCAGATTTTTAAAGTTTACAATGTGGTGGACAGTGAAAAATACGTGTTTGTCCAATATTTTTGTTCGCCACCCCTTAAAAAGTACTTTTATTTTTATCCTATTCGACCTCTCCCGACTTCTTCACTTCATATTTCTGTTCGCCACCCCTTAGAAAAAGTACTTTATCTTTATCCGCTCCGACCTCTCCCGACTTCTGAACAGAGAAAGTGGAGTGTAAATAAATTCGGTTTGGGCCAGCTTGTAGCCCTTTGATTGTAGTGCGATTTGTATGTGCCAAACTTATGTTTGTAAACTTTACACTGAAAAAATTTTTTGGGAAAAAAATCGGTTTGGGTTTTTTTGAAACAGATGAAAAAAACCGATTGATTGCCCCAGATGTACATTCTTGTGCTCAATTTCCATACGCACGTACACTACCCTTAAGCGCAACGCTTAAGTGAGTCGCCCGGGGACCACCTTCCCCTAAAAATTATCATATTTTCCATTCCATTCCCACACATATTTTCAATCAAAAAATCGATAGGACTTTCATGCGTATTCCCTCGGGCTTAATGCGACTTGAGTACGGAATGGGTATGTGTCATCAAATCTTACGTGTGTTAAAGATCATATGTGTGTGTCTCATATTTGTGCCTGTCTCGTTTGTACATACCTTTACCCAGGGGCGGATTTAGGGGCGGCGAGCCGCCTCCCCATTGGCCCAAAAAAGTGCTGCGAAGTTAAGCATTTTTAAGCGATTTTCAGCGATTTTCGCTGGGTTAAAACGGCTTATTCGTCCGTCCAAGTCAGGAGTTCCGCCCCCCCCTTAGGGTGCACCGCCCCCCTTATAGGAAAATCCTAGATCCGCCGCTGCCTTTTCCGTAAGCTTTTGCCCATGAGTGCAACCATCGTCGTATTCATGGATCCTTTTCATCTCTTGGTTCGTGTTGTTACGCCTCTTTTTCCGCATCAGCTAAAATCCGCGTGCGAGCGCAGTTTTGACGGCACTGCTTTAAGATTTTACATTTTACAATTAGTTTTTGAGCCTGAGAAGCCTCTCCGCCAGCTTCCGCGCTGAGCGTATTTTTTTTCTTTTTCGTCGCCGTACGTGAGCAGACTCCGTGCGTGCCTTTTTTTATCTGCTTGGCTACAGATCTTGTCTGTTAGTTTTCCCTGCGTAGTGTGCACGCTTCTTTTCGCCGTACGCTTTGTTTTTAATCATTCGTGTTTGTGCCAATTGGCATCAGTTGTTGTATATGCCTTTGGCAGGGCTTTTGTGCCCTTGTTTAATTACATTGTTTGATTTTACCCGATTAGCGTAACACGACGGTCAGCAGCATGTATCCTCCATGCTGTCGCTTTTTAATTGCTTCATAATTTTTCTGTCCGAAAAATATTATAAAAATTAATTATTTAATTAACGATGCTGGGCTCGGTTGAATTTCCGTGCTGTTGAATTCTGTCCTTGTGCTACACTATACTTAGGAACCCTTAATATTTTCAAGCACTGAATTCGGTCCAAAACAAGTTAAATAATAATCTTTGGAGTTTTTGAAGAATATGGTGTGAACCGATTTTGTGCCATTCCGTAGAACTTACTTGTACAATTTGCGCAAAAACGATACTTTATGTCACTAAAAGACGCGGAAAAATAATAAACAAATCCATGCAAAAAAGTCACGATTGCGATACTTCAAACATCATACTTCGACATTCACAATTTTGAGCCACTTTAAGGAATTTTTAGCAGTTTATCAAAGGTTTCCAATTTTTACTAATCAATATTTTCCTGCCATTTTAAAGGTCGCAGATTACAAAAAATTAAGTTATGCTGCGTGGAAACCAAGATTAAAGAAAATTTTTTTGTAATTTTTCCCAAATTTTTCAGAAATGTTTATTTAATTTCTCTTTATTTTTGGCAATGGCGCATCCAGTTAAAGATTTCTACTTAAATACGATTCAACAGCATTTTTGGATTATCTTAAAAGTTCCAACCATTTGAAGATTCAAACAGTGGAATGCGAGAATAACATGTGAGTGCCGCTTAGGTCGACCTGAGCATCTGTATACATCGACCTAAGCATCTATACCACGTTGAGCTAAGCATCACCTCGACCTAAGCGGTAGCGACCTCGACCTCGCTTGTCAAAAACACCTTCTCAGATAAACTAAGCTAGAGACCTTAGCGTCATTTAAGCAGAAACCTGAATTTTCACTCTAGACAGAAAGAACGTACAAAAAATTGTTTCAAATTTTAGAAATTTTCAAAACAAAATTTTTCCGTAAAATAAGTTATTTTTTTTCGTAATCAGCAACCTTGAAAATGTCAGATACATATGTTTTCAGCCCGAATTCGGAACATTTTTGGTAAAGTGTAAAATACCTCACTTTAATGTAGCTATATCCTGAAGTAACTCTATCTTCACCAATATTGGTCAGTTTTTCTAAAAATTTTTTCAACACTTTCTTGATGCATGTCATCTCATTTCAATCAATATGTTCATATCCACGTACATCTGCAAGTTTTCCGTTCACACCATATCAATCAGGATACGAAGCTAGTCAGCGATTGCTACCTGCCATTATTTAAAAAAATAAACATTACAGATTGCGTTTTATACACTCTTATCTGAAACTTTGAACATTATTTAAAAAAGACACTTTTAGAGGCTGCAGAATATACTTCGATTTTTTGCGTTGCATAGAGAAAGTGTGATTTTTAGCAGATTTTGCGACTTTAGGTAGATTTTTCCTAGTCCCATCCTTTTACATCCTTAATAATCACAATTCCAAGTATATTCAAAGGGGTTAAGTAAGTAAGTTTCACTAGGTGCGTGCGTAGAGGGACGGGCTGCACCTTGAATGAGGCCGGGCCGCTTACCCCCGAATCGCCGGCTGGTGATCGACCTCCTAAAAGGGCGATGTACCCCGTGTGCGCTTATAAGCTTGGGAATTCGGGTTAAGTAAGCTTGAAGTGGACGTAGCTTGAGTCTACGCTAACGCATCTGACATTTGTTTGTCCTTGGGCCATTGTGTGGAGACTTAATTTTTTCGCAAATGTTGATCGTAATATCAGAATAACGAATCCGACTGGGAATTTTCTTTAGGACTCTGTGGTTGTGTAGGTTTACACTGCCTATTGACTCAACTCTTGTTCTAGAGCCTTGCGGGAGCTTAATTTTTTCAAAATGTTCTACGTAAAATCAGAATTGAGAATCAGACTTCTTAGTTTTTCTCTACACCTATTGGTTGTGTTAATTGTTGCACTAATCATTTGTTGTTAAAATCGATATAGTTTATACTACAAATTTATTTTACTTACCCAAATCTGAGGCGTTAGTGTTCCGCTACACTTGAAATTTGCGCAAAGTTAATGCTGAAAAACTTTGATCTGTTAAAAATAATGCCAGGTTGTCTTTGTTTGAGAAGGAGAATGCTGATGTTAAGAACAGTATTGCTTTCCGTGTTCTCGGACTGCTGTCATTGCATAATGGCATGTTACTGTATGTGTTTACTGACTGATGTACTTTCGAATCCTTACTAATTAAAAGCGGGGTACTAGCAAAGAAAAATGCTCCGATGGAACAAAAGATGAATATGCCGGAATTGTGGATTATTAAGGATGTAAAAGGATGGGACTAGGAAAAATCTACTTAAAGTCGCAAAATCTGCTAAAAATCACACTTTCTCTAAGCAACGCAAAAAATCGAAGTATATTCTGCGGCCAACAGATTCAAATAAATATTTAACCATAAAATGATTGAAAAAGCAGCACATTAGCTCACGCAGTAGCTATGGGAAATGATGTTGAGTAAACTAACTGTCTTTCTAAGCCAATTGAATGAATGGTTTGAAACAGTAGGAAACACTTAAGTTGACTTGAAACAGACTAGATGTAGGTACACTAGCATGCCCTTAAGGATTGTGCACTAATCAATCGGCCGCTGCTTTTGCTTGCTATAATGCTCATAACAAAATAAAATAACTTCAAATGTAGTACCACTTAGTTTTCTATCAATCAGGATACGAAGCTAGTCAGCGTTGCTACCTGCCATTATTTAAAAAATAAACATTACAGATTGCGTTTATACACTCTTATCTGAAACTTTGAACATTATTTAAAAAAGACACTTTTTAGAGGCTGCAGAATATACTTCGATTTTTTGCGTTGCATAGAGAAAGTGTGATTTTTAGCAGATTTTGCGACTTTAGGTAGATTTTTCCTAGTCCCATCCTTATTACATCCTTAATAATCCACAATTCCAAGTATATTCATCGTTTTTGTTCCATCGGAGCATTTTTCTTTGCTAGTATATATATATATATATATATATATATATATATATATATATATATATATATATATATATATATATATATATATATATGTATATATATATATATATCATAGGTTGCGCGATAACGCTACCTATAATATACTTGGCCATCCTTTTTTCTTGTATGTTTTTCACAGCGAGTGCGAAATTTGTTTCCCCCTCACAGCTATAACGGCACAAATCTGGGAGGTGCGATTTTTTTTAATCGATGGATAATTAAAAAATTCGATGCCGGTGTTTTTTTGTTTACACTCAATACCGAGTTAGCAATGAGTGTGTATAATGTAAACCAAAAAATCAAATAATTTGCGGAGGGCCAATTGTTTTTAATGTTGCCCCCGAGCTGTAGATTACGAATCTGACCTTAAAATTTCTTTACACTCAATGGTTCTTGCATAAAAGTGTAAAGTATACGGGTTTTTTACTCTGCTTGTTTTCAGCTTATCTAACTCAATTTTGGTTTTTGTGCAGTCCAATTGGTTTTATAATGTAGAGGGTCACAAAATCTCGAATATCAATTTTTTTCAATTCTTTCAACGCAATATTGCGTGAAGTAGACGGTTTTTTACTATTTTCATGTGCAGAAGCATATCTAAATCATTTTTACATTCTATGCAGTCTGATTGGTTTTAAAAGGTAGACAATTATAAAATCTAGGGAAGCGTTTTTAATTTTTTCAAAAAACTAATATTTCCGAATTTAGAGGCGGTTTATTGTAAAGAGTCTAGGACAAAAAAATATTTTTTCCCTGCAATATTCTCCACTTAGTAGACAGAACGTGGTAACTACCTTTAAAATGTGCCTCGCCTTATGCGCTACACGTCAAAATTTATTTTGTTTCTTTACCATCAATATTGCGTTATTAGTGCAGGTGTAAACTTTACACTGAAAAACTTTTTCCGCCCAGAGCGTCATGGATGATGAATTTTTTAAAATGTTCTCCGTGAGGTCAGAATAACGAATCGGACCTTTAAACTTTTCTACAATCAATATACAGTACCAGGGGCTTAGTGCGTTACACTTTACACTTTACTAGGGATCCTCAATATTTTCAAGCACCGGAATTCGGTCCAAAACAAGTTAAATAATAATCTTTTTTGAGCCCTCAATTAGGTTTCCGGGGAAACTTACTTTAATTAGGTACTTAATCACAATGGGTTAAGTAAGTAAGTTTCACTAGGTGCGTGCGCGAGGGCCGGGCTTCATTGAACAGGCTGGGCCGCTTACCCCCGAGTCGCCGGCTGGTAGATCGACCCCTTAAAAGGGCGAGAACCCCGTGCAGAGCGCATAAGCTTGAGATTCGGGTTAAGTAAGCGAAGTGAACGTAGCTTGAGTCTACGTTTACACATCTATATTTATTTGTCCTGGGGCCATTGTGGAGACTTAATTTTTTCAACGAGATGTTGATCGTAATATCAGAGTAAAATCAGAATTACGAATCCGACTGAAATTTTCTTTAAACTCTGTGGTTGTTGTAAAGTTTACACTGTATATTAACTGTTGTTCTAGAGCCTTGCAGAAGCTTAATTTTTTTCAAAATGTTCTGCGTAAAATCAGAATTGGGAATCTGACTGCTAGTTTTCTCTACACCTAGTAGTTGTGTAAAGTTTGCACTAATCATTTGTTGTTAAAATGTAGTTTATACTACAAATTTATTTTACTTCCAAATCTGAGCGTTAGTGTTCCTTACACTTGATATTTTCGTAAAGTTAATGCTGCAAAACTTTGATCTGTTAAAATAATGTAAGGTTGTCTTGTTTGAAAAGGATAATGCTGATGTTAAGAACAATATTGTTTTTCCGTGTTCTTGGACTGCTGTCATTATTGTGGCATGTTACTGTATGTGTTTACTGACTGATGTACTCAAATCATGCTAATTAAAAAAGTAGGGTACTAGCAAAGAAAAATGCTCCCATGGAACAAAAAAGATGAATATACTTGGAATTGTGGATTATTAAGGATGTAAGGATGTGAAAGGAGGGGACCAGTGAACGACCGAAGCTCCAAAATTTTGCTTGGCCAAGCCGAAGCTTCGGCCAGCTCTTGCTTCGGCTTCGTCCGAAGCTTCGGCCGAAAGGCCGAATCTGTATAAATCCTTCAGTCTAATTCTGATTAGTACGGAAAATGAATTGCGAATTGAGTCATAAATATGAAAGTTAAGCTTGATTATGTTCAAGGAGTAAATATGCAGTAATAAAAGAGTGCTATTCATTGCAAAAATTTTATTCGAGAGCGCAATAAATTCTCTTCATTAGCACTGATTTCATTATTAGACATTTCATGTATATCAGCAGCTAATACGTATTGATCATCATCAGATTCACTATCCTGAATATATAAAAATATAATGTATTGGAATAAAGCCTGGAATTCCTGAGAATTATAAAAACAATTGATTAATTCCTAATTTTCCTGCTGATACTTAAATTTGTAGGAGAGTAGACATAAAAGCAAAATAGAGATTTCTTCCCGTTTTTATATACAGATGTTTTAGAAAGTTAACACGTCGACCATTGAGCAATTATTTAATACAAAAGAGAATGGTACACAGCAGTCTTTTTTGTACTCGGCAAAGATTTTTCCCATTGTACAAAGATTTATTGGGACTGTCTTTGTACATTTACAAAGATTTTTGGGAAGACAAAAATTGCCAAAAAGGTCTGAAAATTCGCAAAATTTAGTCGCTACGCGCCGAAATCAGTAATTGTGTATTCTACATATCTTCATATATGACAGAAATTGCATTTCAAAAATAAATATGTCAAATTTTTCGGCGCTTCGCGCCGTTTTAAGACGATCCGTCAGTGATTTTTGCCCGTAGAGACCCAGAAATTAGCTAAAATACACTGCCAAAAGTCAAACAACTCTGTTTTTACCACACTAAAATCGCCACTGTACCATATTCTAGTACCAAAAAATTTGTGTATACAAACTTTACAACAATTTTCGGGCAATCAAAAACTATAAAAACGTGTATAATTCCCAAAAATTTTCGGTGTTCGCGCCGAAATGAGTGATTTTTTGTCCTATATATCTTTAAAATGGCAGAATGTGCATTTAGAATGGAAAAATATCAAATTTTTTTGGCGCCGTTTTGAGACAATTTTTAGTAAGTTTTGGCGTCAGAAACCTGGAAATTAGATAAAATACACTACCAAAGATCGAAAGCCCTGTTTAACCACACTAAAATCGCCACTGTACTATAATATAGTACACGAAAATTTGCGTGTACAAAATGTATAAAGACTTTTGGGGACCATCTTTGTACATGTACAAACTAGGGCAGCACCGGGGACGCCTTTTTGACCGGGGCCTGGGCCCGGCGCCGGGACCGTTACTAGAGACTGGGACCAACCGGGGCCAACTATTTTTGCTATATCCAAGATATATCATGTATACATATGTATTTGGCAAAATGTGACTTAAGCAAAATAGCGTCGGGGCAAGTCTATGGCATCCGTTCCACATACATTTTCGAGTTCAATTAATTATCATAGCTTACATAGGCCAAAAATTTTTCCTACCATTTATAAAATTTGGCCCAATTCACGTAACTTGCATCATTATCAGCCGAATTACTCATGTTTTATATCAGTCGAGTTGAAAATAGCTTGAACAAGGATAGATATTTCGCGTGCATATATTATTATGTTGACAGCCAATCCAGCACAAAAAACATCTTTTGGAATTTCATCCGCAGACATGTAGCTGGCCGTCCTATTTTGGGGTGACAAACACCAATTTTGGAGGGACTAAGCCCAAAAAGACCAAAAATAGCACAAAATAACGTTCAAAAAGTCATATTTTTCCGGTTTTTCTGAATTTTATGGGGTCCGGCCGGACCCCCCATTCTCCCCAGAGCTACGTACCTGATCGTCCGGTAAACAAACCTACAGGAATGCCACAAAATGTTAAACGTATGCTTTTTCTCATACAGAAGAAAAAGTCGGAACAGAATCGGATCCGATGGGCTTTTTGCGGACAAAATTGGAAACTTACCCGGCCCTGGCATATATAACTGACAAGGAAATATTTGAGCCCCCGCCCATGTGTACCCCGAGTGAACGCTTGTTCAGTACAAGCGGCAATATTTGCTCGGATTCCCGTTCTCGTTTGCTGCATGAGCGATTAGAAACGCTAGTGTATTTGGCGAAAAACTTGTAGATTATCGGTTTTGACTATTGAGTTGCTGCAGCTATAAACGTGAATAAGCTTAATTTATGAAACAAAATTTGTGACCAATGTTTTGTCATACATGAATGATATGCACAGGCGATTATGCACGATTTTTCCTCAAAATATCGCCAAAATCCGAAAAAAAACGTTGAGATAATTCTAAATAATAGGCTGAAAGTTGCGTATTTTGGCCCCGGGGCCAGGGCCTGGCCCTGGTGCATCCCTAGTACAAACGGACATTGTTAAAATAAAAACACTGGTACACAGTAGTCACACGATATACAACAAGTACAAAGATGGCGTTGGAATTTCGAGTAAACAAAGACATGCCTTCAAATGTGAGACATGTAGGAATAAAGGTGTGGCTTTCCCTTAAGTGTTTCATCCTTTTCGCGATCGCTGGTGATTCATTCATAGTCGAACTCTTTTAAAAATGGAAACAGATGCGGAGCAGATACAATGCTTAGATGAGTCAGCTTTTGTTATTAGTACATGGTTGCTTGCTGTTTATATAGTCAAAGTTACTGTTGTGAGCATATTTTCAACAAAATTTAAGGTGACTAGAAGATAAATTGAGCTAAATGGCATCGTCTGGGGTTAGTTATATTGCACATTGTCTAAATTTTAATGCGAATAAAAAATTGCCCTGAAAAAAGCTTCGGCCTTCGGCCTTTTTTTCCTTTTTGCTTCGGCCGAAGGCCGAAGCAAGAAAACACCCCACCTTCGGCCGAAGCTTCGGCCGAAGCCGAAGCTTCGGTCGTTCCCTGGAGGGGACTAGGAAAAATCTACCTAAAGTTGCAAAATCTGCTAAAAATTAGACTTTCTCTAAGCAACGCAAAAAATCGAAGTGTATCCTGCGGCTTCGAACAAAGTGTCTGTTTTTAAATAATGTCCAAAGTTTCAGATAAGAGTGTATAAACGAAATCTATAATGTTTACTTTTTTATATTGCTGGCAAGTAGCAACGCTGACTAGCTTCGTATCTTGATTGATAGAAAACTAAGTGGTATTGTATTTAAAGTTGTTTTATTTTTGTTATGAACATTATAGCAAGCAAAGCAGGGGCCGATTAATTAGTGCACACAATCGTTACGGGAATGCTACTGTACTAACATTTAGTCTGTTTTAAGTCAACTTACGCGTTTCCTACTGGTTTAAACCAATAATTTCTTTAGTTGTCTTGGATGCATCGATGTTTGTTATTTCATTTAGTTGGCTTAGAAAGACTGTTAGTTTACTCAATATCATTTCCCATAGTGCTACATAGCTAACGTGCTGCTTTTTCAATCATTTTTATGGTTAAAGATTTATTTTAATCTGTTGGCCGCGGAATATACTTCGATTTTTTGCGTTGCTTAGAGAAAGTCTGATTTTTAGCAGATTTTGCGACTTTTAGGTATATTTTTCCTAGTCCCCTCCTTTTACATCCTTAATAATCCACAATTCCAAGCATATTCATCTTTTTTGTTCCATCGGAGCATTTTTCTTTGCTAGTCATAGGTAGCGCGTTAGCGCGTACCTATAATATACTTGGGTACCCCTAACACCTGTGCACCCCCTACAGCTATAACAGGACACTTCTGGAAGGTGCGTTTTTCTTTAAAAGGAAGATAATAAAAAAATACGCTGCCCGTGTTTTTTTTATTTTTCTTGAAACTCAAAACTGACTGTGTAAAGAAGGTGTAAAGTTTTTGTGTAACGTTATAACATGGGACAAATTTTTGGGACCTTTTTGTCACGGCTTGTGGACAACTGAGTATTGATGACTCGAACAATTGATCAGCATAGAATTATAGAGGGATGAATTTTACAGATGATCATTTTTTTGTTTTTTGAAATTCGAATTAGTTCTCGAATAATAGTGTAAAGAGTGCGAAAATCTGGGGGTAAAAAAAGCACTTTTTGGTCGAGTTTTCAACCTGCTTATGTCTGATACTAACTCCAGTTATGAGTTTTTTAAAATGTTTTCTGACAGAAATGTAGAGCGGATCAAGGGCTACATTTTGCATATAAGCAAAGTCTTCTACGCTCTATGGTGAGTTAGATCCTGGGGTTTAAAGTTTACACTCTAGTGGATGGTGTAAAAAACGGACTTTAACTAAGATTTCTCTGCCAAATTTTTCCGCTTATGAGTCGGGCTAAAATGAGTATAACAGTAATCAAGCAGCTTCTAGGGGCTACACGTCGAAGCCAACCGCGTTCAAAAAAACGCAATATTGAGTTATTTATGGGGGTGTAAAGTTCGAAATCAGATGTGAAAAATGGGCGAAAAAAACACGTTTTTTCCCCAATTTTGAATGGTAAATCATATCAAATAATTTTTGCAACAAAATTTTTGCACATAGAAGCTTGGCCTTATTTTTTGAAAGTAACAAAAAATGTACCAGTAGGCCAACCAGACGTTGGCGTGGGGCTAAACATTCTCACATAAGTTGAACAACCCGCGCAGATTGCATTAGAACCCAGAATTCTATTTTAGTAACATTTTTGGCGATTCCACTCAGCCAGAACCCCAGAATTTTCTCGCTGCCCGTGTATGAGGCCAACACTAATAGGATTATTTGAAGAAACAGTGATTAGCACAGGAATTATGGCAGTGAAATTTGCAAGATGGCGCATAAATGTTCTTCGCTGCATTCACGACTGTTAATTTAGCATTAATATTAATTATCAGATTCGTAATCTACAACTCAGGGGCAACATTTTTAAAAAAATGGCCCTCCGCAAATTGTTTGATACCCAAATACTTTGGGCGGAACAGTGATTCTCAGTATAAACTCTACACTTGTGCTAATAATGCAATATTGGGTGCATAGAAACAAAATAAACTAGGATCTGTAACGCTTAAGGCAGGGCACATTTTAAGCATAATCAGCATGTCCCGCCTGCTTAGCAGAATAGCTGAAGAAATTTCGTTTTTCGTCTAGAACCCTTTACACTAAAACGATCACAGAAATATTGTGTTAAAGAGAAAAAAATTTTCGCTTTTGAAATATTGTGACCCTCTACATTTTAAAACTAATTGGACTATGCAGGAACCGAAATTGAGTTAGATAAGCTTTGAGACACTCAAAGAGTAAAAAACCCGTATACTTTACACGTTTGTGTAACAACCATTGAGTGTAAAGAAATTTTAAGGTCAGATTCGTAATCTACACAACTCGGAGGCAACATTTAAAAAAATTGCTCCTCCACAAATTATTTTATCACTCGGTTTACACTTTACACACTCATTGCTAACTCGGTATTAAGTGTAATCAAAAAAAGCTACATCGAGTTTTTTAATTATCTATTGATTAAAAAAACCGCACCTCCTAGGAGTGTGCCGTTGTTGCTGTGGGAGGGGGCACAATTTTCGCACTCGCTGTGATAAACATATAAGAAAAAAATGTGGCCAAGAATATTATAGGTAGCGCGCGCTACTTATGATTATTGCATTTTTGATAACATTTGCTCATTTCGTAATCATTATCTTAGGTAGCGCATTAGCGCGTACCTATATTATACTTGGGTACCCCTAACACCTGTGTACCCCCTACAGCTATAACAGGACACTTCTGGAAGGTGCGGTTTTTTTTAAAGAAAGATAATAAAAAAATTCGCTGCCCGTGTTTTTTTGTTTTTCTTGAAACTCAAAACTGACTGTGTAAAGAAGGTGTAAAGTTTTTGTGTAACGTTATAACATAGGATAAATTTTGGGACCTTTTTATCACGGCATGTGGACAACTGAGTATTGATGACTGGAACAATTGAACAGCATAGGATTATAGAGGGATGAATTCTACGGATGACCATTTTTTTGTTTTTTGAAATTCGCATTAGTTCCCAAATGGCAGTGTAAAGAGTGCGAAAATCTGGGGAGTGAAAAAGCACTTTTTGGTCGAGTTTTAAACCTGCTTATGTCTGATACTAACTCCGGTTATGAGTTTTTTAAAATATTTTCTGACAGAAATGTAGAGTGGATCAAGGGCTACATTCTGCATATAAGCAAAGTCTTCTACGCTCTATGGTGAGTTAGACCCTGGGGTTTAAAGTTTACACTCTAGTGGATGGTGTAAAAAACGGATTTTAACTAAGATTTCTCTGCCAAATTTTTCTGCTTATGAGTCAGAGTAAATTGAATACAGCAGTAATAAAGTGCCTTTCAGGGGGCTACACATCGCAGCAAACCGCATTTAATAAAACGCAATATTAAGTTATTTATGGGGGTGTAAAGTTCGAAATCAGAGGTAAAAAATGGGCGAAAAAACACGGTTTTTCCGAATTTTGATTAATAAATCATACCAAATAATTTTTGCAAGAGAATTTTGGCACACAGGAATGTACTACGATTTAAAAGCTATAAATTGTACCAAACCGAATTTCTTTAAACTCAATGGGGAGTTCGGTACGGAATTTTAAAGTTTACAGTGTTCTAAATGATGGAAAATACGTTTTTGTTGCGTTTTTTGTTCGCCACTTTCTCCGTCCAGAAGTCGGGATAAGTCCAATAGAATAAAAATAAAGTGATTTATATCGGGTGCATGTGAAAGCAAATTGTCTTTACATTAATATTTAGTGAGTGTAAAGTCGAAAATTTTGTGTTTAAAATGCGCTTCTGTCTTGTTTTTTCTGCCTGCTTCTCCGGTTATGAGTCAGGGACACGATTATCAAGTCTAGAAATGGACCAGGAACCAAATTTGATATGCCAGTCTGGCGCATCTGTTCACACTCTACAGTGTTGTAAAGTGGTTTACACCTATTGTTAGTTTGCCCAAAGAACATTATGGAGACTTAATTTTTTTCATAAATATCAATCGTAATATCGGAACAATCTCAAAATTAAGAATCTAACCAAAATCTTCTTTACACTAGGTGTTTACATGAAGTTTACACTACATATGTATTTATCTTCGTTTTTGAGCATTCCAGAAACCTAATTTTTTCCTGGAGTCTAGAAATTTTCAAAGAATCAAATGTGAGACGTCACCTATGCGCGTTTGTTTACATCCAATAGTGATGTAAAGTATTTTACACTGATTGTTTATTTGTCCTCAGAATATTGTAGACATGCAATTTTTTCATAAATGTTGGTAATAATATCCGAGTAATATCAGGTTTACAAATCGGAATAAAATCTTCTTTGCACTAGGCGATTGTGTAAAGTTAACACTGCATGTTAGCCTTTGTTCTAGAGCATTGTGAGTAGTTAAGCGTGCTGAGTCTGGCCCCAATGGTTAAGGATAGGCAATGATTAAGGATAGGCAATGGTAAAGAATAGCAGTGGTTAAGGATAGGGAGGCCGATTCCAGTCATAGTCTGGTCCCAATGTTATAAGATAGGCAATGGTTATGATAAGAGGCCGATTCAGTCATAGTCTGGCCCCAATGGTTAAGGATAGGCAATGATTAAGGATAGGCAATGGTAAAGAATAGGCAGTGGTTATGATAGGAGGCCGTGATTCCAGTCATAGTCTGGTCCCAATGTTATAAGATAGGCAATGGTTAAGGATAAGAGGCCGATTCCAGTCATAGTCTGGTCCCAATGTCATAAGATAGGCAATGGTTAAGGATGGCAATGTTTAAGGATAGGCAAATTAAGGATAGGCAGTAAAGAATAGGCAGTGGTTAAGGATAAGAGGTTTGTCCCAGCCATAGGCTGGCCCCAGTGTTATAGCATGTACAGTGTTATGGCATAGGGATCGGCTTATGAGTCTGGCACCAATGTTATAAGATAGGCAATGGTTAAGGATAGGGTCGGCTTATGAGTCTGGCCCCAGTGTTACAGCATACAATGATGAAAGATAGGCAGATCTGCTCCCCGGCCCGAAATAGAGGTGGTGATAGGAGCAATGGCTGGGTATGGCCTGCCCGAAGCTGCCCAGAGTTGTGGTCGAGGTTGGGGCCTGCCCGGGGAGGGGGCGCGTCCAGTCCAGGGTCAGGGGCCCAGGGCCAGGGGGAAGGGTAAATTTCCCTGGGGGAAAAATTCAAAAGAGCTCTAACTGAAGAGTCAATAGTCGGATTGAACTCAAATTTTTAGGGTAGGATGAACGTATGCCAGGCATGTTATGTACACAATATGTACGATCAACCTACAGTATGCCAGCATAACTTACACTTTTGCGTAACTCAAGAACCACCAGCCAGATTTGTTCAAATTTTCAGGATATGATGTATATAGTAAAGGCATGCTATGTACAGAAATTCAGCGCGCAGTCCACAGTATACCAATTTACTTTAGACTTTCTTTGTATGACACTATATTTCAAGAACTATAGGGTGGATTTAGCTCAAATTTTCAGAGTAGGGTGTAAGCATATGTTGCATGTGTTATCCTATTGATATGAGCATGTAATGTTCAGTATGCCAATTTTGGTTAACACTCTTTTCAGATGTAGTCGTAAGTCAAGAACCAAATTATCAGATCGGGTTTAAATTTTCAGGGTAAGATATATAAATGGTAGCTGCATCATGTACAAAATTTTAGCGCGCAACCTACAGTATGTCGATTACACTGGTTTTTTTCAGATGATGACGACAAAGGGATGGATGTAAAGTACCCTATGGAGATTTTATTTTTTATAACTAATAATCAATTATAATAAACATACCCAAACCTGTCAGTAAGCCTAGCTGGGAAGGGGTTACAGTATGGTGGAAAGGCAGGCCGGTGTAAAGTGAGTGTAAAGAAAAGAGTTTTTGATGGGCTGCGCTTTTTTATTTAAATATCTTATCTATGTGGCCTAGTAAGCTTCGCTCGTAGAGCATAGCAAAAATAATTGCGTCTCTCATCGCTGAATTCGTCCCATAAGTCGCAGAGATTTACAAAAAGCCGTTTCAGCGTTGAATTTTAAAAAACAGGAGAATGACCAGAATGCATCTCTGGTTTTCGGTTTGTAGTTTGTAACGGTACGCACGACTAAGTTTGGGCCAAAAATTAAAAGCCCAGTTTTTCAATATCGGAAAAACTAGTGTGCCGCCTTTTTTGAACTTTTTGAACGAGATGAAAAAGAAAGTGTTCGTAAATCGTTTTTGCAGAATCCATGTTTACAATAGATACAAGAATGTTTATTTATAATTTCTGTATAATAGCAGTATGATAAATTCCAAGAATATTAAACATATAGTAACATTCAATGTCAGCAGTAAACCTTCGATGCAATCCTCCATACTTGCAAGCAAAAAAAGATTGAGCATATATTCATATTTATAAGTATAAGCACAATGCAACCAATCACTTCTGTTAATATGATAGCCCTTAAAAGGGCCGTTGGGTTTATATTATAAGTCAATAAATCCGACGTAATTTTTACTGCAGCATATTGATTGCGAACCACGCGCTCAAATTGTTTTGGAAGTAAAGCTGAACGAGTCTACCATCACGTTGATGCTTATTTGATTCTGTGAAGCACGTCTGCAAGCAGGCCCATAAAGACAATCAGCGTGAAGAAGCCATCGATGGTGATTTCTCGTTTGAAAATTTCGGCAGTAAATTCGTCAAAATGGACTTGTTCCGCCGACGCCGGGTCAATATCGAACGGCTGGTTGACGAAAGCCGCTGGCAGCTTCGTCTGCTCCAACCGAATCCGTTTGAAGGTCGCATCTTGACGCCCCGAATTCGGTTGACGTAATCCTTGACCAGCTGGACGCAATAATCCGTTAAGTCGTCGTGAACCGACATTTTCCACGATATGATACCCACTTTTTCCACTCCTATTTATAGCCGACTGAAAATGTGTCTGAACGTGTCCACTCAAGTTTATAAATATGAAAAAAGATTTTTGAAAAATAGTTTTATGAAAAAATGGAAGAAGTTAAGGAACTGAAAAAACGACTTTGTCGAAGAAGAGAAAGCCGTATGGGCGGGTCTATCAGGCCCCCATTCAAATGTTTGGGCGAAATTTAGAGCGGCCTATGTACGCTCTCATGGTTCAATTGTGTTATTTTTGCCAAAAAACTCATCAGAAAAGATTTTGAAACTAATGGGGGTAGATGGTACGCGAATCTTCAAATGTGCCCCAGATGTTGTAAAATTAATCGTGCCATGCAAGAGGCGAGCGAATCACGTTATTAAGCGGTATGAAGAAGAGATTGAGACGAGAAGGTGAAATCGAGTGCCTAAAAAAGTCTATAAATAGGAGTAGAAAAAGAAATTGATGTGTAGAAAGATAAACAAATGGCATCACCCGGCGAACTAGCTTACCATTTCGTTGACAAACTCATCGCGAAAGCAGCTTCTTCCGATTCGTCAGCAACCATAATATGCAGAATATAGGCACCTGTTTTTGGAGCCAATTGGACGAAGCAAATCAAGGAAGAAAGAAAAAGCGAGGCGAAAACGCATTTTGGACATTCGCCTTATTTTTAAAAGATCGTGTCGTTAATCAAAATGAAATACTGTACGAATTGGCGTCATTTGATGCTGCGAAAAATATGTGGGAAAATTTGTATGAGAATACGATCATGCGTAAAGTTACTTCTGTACTGTAAATGATTAAATAGAATAAACAATGATCACGCTTAACACTGAGCGCATTTAGCCGTGTTGACATGCATAAATACAGATAAGAGATTTTTCAGTATGAAAAAATGAATAAAGCATTTAAAAAATTATGTTGATCAAAACGGGTTTTCTCGGTGCCCATCGCTTGTACGCCCAGGCTCAAGAACAGGGCGAATTTGAGGAAGTGTATAAAAAGTGGTTTGTAACATCAAAGGCCACAAAACGAACTCTAGTCTATTGAAAGAGGAGTTTCGAGGAACAGCTATGTATGTGCTTTGTTGGCTGCTAAAACGGATATTATTGCTGTTGATGACCCAGCCTAAGCGAAAAGATGAAAATCAGCAGTAAAGGATTAATGAAGAAAGTAGACCGGTTGTCCTTTGATCAGTATACTCATGTGCTGGATTCTCATGAAGCACAAGGAGGAGTAGAAACGCCGATTCAGGATACGGCGGATAATCACATGTGGACGTACATCCAGGAGAAGCAGGGACTGCTGTACCTATACATTGAAAGAAAGTATTCTCGAATGGCATATCGACAGTCCCACTAGACATATGAAACCATAATACTGGTTTTAAATTTTGATTTTTCAGTGTTTTCTTTTTTGATTGTAGCCACAGGGCGCCTTATATCCTCTGAACCGGGCACGTGGTTAGGAGTTCTGAAGCTACGATTTAATATATTACTGAAAATATGACCCACCATTGTGCCAACCTCCTTGTGGTGTTAGTCGGACATTGAGCAATGGGCACAACATTTTTGTAAAGTTTGGAACATTTTTTGTAAAGTTTGGAACACATCTTATACGTTATAACATAGGAAGTTTGTAAAGTTTGGAACATTTTTTGTAAAGTTGGAACATTTTTGTAAAGTTTGGAACGTTTTTTTGTAAAGTTTGGAACATTTTTGTATAGTTTGGAACATTTTTGTAAAGTTTGGAACATCTTATATGTTATAACATAGGAAGTTTGTAAAGTTTGGAACACATCTTATACGTTATAACAGGGAAGTTTGTAAAGTTTTGGAACGTTTTTGTAAAGTTTGGAACATTTTTGTAAAGTTTGGAACATTTTTTGTAAAGTTTGAGACATTTTTCGTAAGAATGGTTATAAATATTGGTACAAGTACGATTATAAAAATGAGATGATGTTAAAAAGCAGTGGGCTAATGTAAAAAATGCTGGCGCGTTTTCGAAAAAATAAGTTGCAGCTAGTATCGAAAATCACCAAAACTGATAAAATCCTTTTGGAGAAATCAATTCACTCATCAGTTACATAAACCTATTCAAAAACGGTTTTTCAGCGCCGATCAATCATTGTAGCTGGGCCAAATATATTGTGGGATGCAGATTTGTTAGACTTAAGAGAGTTTCCAGAATAAGAATTTCAGGAATCGCTATATTTTAATGGTTGTTGATGTGTTCTCCCGCAAGGCCTATGGACAGGCAATGACAAATGAAGAAGTGCAAAAACCACATCACAAGCCTTTGAAAAAATTCTGCAACAGCTATTCCACAATCAATAAGAAGTGATCATGGTAATGAGTTTGAAGGCGAGTTCAATAGCTGCTAAAGTCAACTCAATAAATCATATACTAACAAGCAGCCCTGAAATAAAGCCAATTTTGTAGAACGTTTTCATAGAACATTTCGAGATAAATTGATGAAATTCATGACCTATTATTCGAATGAGAACTGGACTAGAGTATACCAAGATATTATCGAAAGTTATAACAACTTCCCACATGGAAGTCTTGACTTAAATATACCCCCAAATGATGTGAACTCTGAGAATATGGGGAATTATTAGCCTTCATGTTAAGAAAGGAAAAGAAATGTGATGCCGAGCAGCCATTGAATATTGATGAAATAGTGCGAATAACAACACTGAAGAAAAGCTTCACAAAAGCAAGCAAACATACATACACTGAGTAGTTATTTCCCGAATTAAGGAGGTATCAAACAGCTGTCCTAAAACATATAAATTAGAGGATCTCTTGGGTAGAACCAATAACGAACTTACTATGCAAAAGAGCTACAGGTGGCTGAACCTAATGCTGAAACAGCACAAAAGAATAGATAAAATATAAATAAGGGCGAAGCGGGTTTAAACGGTACCAAAACGGCGCAGAATTTGATGCTGCATTTTATCAAAAACGAATTGAAATTTATGCTGTAAAATGATTATGTATCATCCTTTCGCTTGTATTGTTTCTGGTCCTAAAATCAGGAAAAACAACATTTGTTAAGCAACTTATTGAAAATAGAGAAAGAATAATGAAAACCAAAATTGATAAAATCTATTGGTTTTATAGTGAAGAACAGCCTCTGTACTATAAGATGAAAGATGTAATTTTTAATAAAGGCTTGCCAATTTAACATCCTCAAAGAAAAAAATATGTAATGTAGCCCAGTTGATAGTTCTTGATGATCTAATGCATGAAAGTAGAGAAATCGTGAAATTACACAATTATTCACTCGTGGTTGTCATCACTGGAACATTAGTCATATTACAAATTCAATGCCAAATCTATTTTATGATGGCCTTCGTACCTCGCGCATCAATTCCTGATTATATTGTCTTATTCAAAAACCCAGCAGATCAGCTGCAATCGCATATTTATCACGGCATTTATACCCTAGTAATACAAAATATTTTCTTGAAGCATATGTTGATGCCACCTCCAGGCCACACGGTACTTGTTCATTGATCTGACACAAAATGCAGATGATATACACAGGTTGAAAACGAGTATTTTAAGTGAACACCCTATTATGTGCCAAAAACTATAAATATGCATAGAGATCTCTTTGAAAATTACAAAAATGGCTCCTCAAAGACTAAAACGAAACATTAGTTGTTTACATTTGTTAAGTATTGCAAGAAAACCCCAACGCAATGCAGTTATAAATAATGCTAGTAAAGACCAAATCCTATGTATTTGCGATTGTGCAAACAATTTTCTAAACAGCAACATTCCTTTTACTGACAGAGAAATACAAAAATTGAAAAGATTTCAAACGAAATTCGATATTTAGCTAAAAACAGGCGCTCAAAAACTAGGCTGAAAAAAGATTTAATTATTACAGAACGGTGGTTTTACTCTTTGGTAATGATTCTATCAGTTGTAGGTAGTTTACTGAGAAGCAATTATAGGCAAGAAATGAAGCATACAGAAAAAATAGTTCTAGTGCCAGCAGATATTGCTGAACAAAGTAAACCACTAGAACGAAGTATTAAACACCCTGGATCGGGAGATGTACAAGATTTTAAGCGACAAGCATTCATCATCAGGCTTGAAAATGATAAAGTATAACCAAATTTTGAGCAAGTTTGGCCGATTGCAGGAACAGCGTAAGAAACCGTATGAGCTAACTATTCTAGGTCCTCAAAAATCACTTGGAAGCAAAGAAATTATAGCGGGTATTCCAAAAACCTTACAGCCAAATGCAAAACTGCTATTACAGCATATTAATGATGATCCTAGTATAGACATTCGACCATCAGGTGAGATTGTGATTGATGGTCAGAAAATATATGGATCAAATATTGTTGATTTGGTTCACGACTTCACGGCGTGATCGTAAACCGTACCAGCTGCAATTGGTGCAAGAGTTGGCTAGGGTCCTTCAACGTTCAAACGCCCCGCCCAGTATAGCTAATAAGAAACGGAAGAGCGCAGTAGCATCTGAAGGCGACTTTTCCTGGGATGAAGAAAATCTATAAATAATAGAAATTTTCAAGCAAAAAATAATACAATCAAAAAACATGCATGTACAATTCAATCCTGAAAACAGTGGCCTTTGGCTACAATATTACGCAGAACAAGCCTCACAAACGGGTATGGCCTAGAAGGCTATAGAGGCGTACCATACCAACGAGGTGGCCAGTTAGGGAGTTTCTTAAATCACTATTTAGAATGGCTGTGCCTGTATTGAGATCTATTGGCAAAAGCGCAGGGAAACACGCATTAGCGGCTGGTGCTAATACTGCGTCAGATGTGGCGCAGGGAAAACCCTTATTTCAGTCTGCCAAAGAACATTCCAAGCATGAGGCGGCGCAATTCTCAGATGAGGCATCAAAGGCTATGTCTGGAGAGGGGCTAGGCGTGCATAAGAGATATAAATATGAATAATGATGATACATTTACAAACTGATTCAGAAAAAATGGCTCTAATAGACGTAAAATCTATTCCAAGTACGAAATCTGAACTCGATCTTTTCCTTGTCCTCCACCCAAGTTTCTGTTAAAAGAGGATTTTGGGATGAAGTGCAGCCTATGCACCCAATAACAAATGAAGGCCCCTACGAATTCGAAGATTCCACCCGATCCACACTATTTGCAAATGAGCAGAAGTTATATATACATGGCACTAAAATTAAAAAACCAACACCTGCAGCAGGCGTAGCATTACCCAATTACGCGCGAAATCAACCTTATAGGCAAAACATTTTTCAAGCAAGTCAAGTGTTTTTTAGGCGGTCGATTAGTGTTTGACAGCTCCGATTTATACGCATATGGGGCATATTTTGAAACTGAATTAAATTACGTTTTTGATGCAAAATTGTCTATCTTCAGTCTGCGTTGTATTTTCATGAAGGTGGGGCTAATGTGAATGTTGACGATAATAAAAGAGGGTTCAAAGAACGGCGCTCTTTAAAGACTCGAGTGTTGTAGAAGTATCTGCGCCTTTACACATCGACTTGTTCTCTCAAGACAGGTATTTGCTGAATTTCACAGATTTTTCGCCTAGAATTACACAGAAACAGCAACAATTTTGTCATACAGTGTTTTGAAGATATCCCACTATAGAACTCAATGTTTTAGTAATGAAATTGTTTGTTCGGAAAGTAGAGGTGCTAGAGAGTGTGAGTTTAGCGCTTGAGCAAACAATGCTGGCATATACTGCCAAATACCCTATAAGAAGAGTTGCCATGACAAATATGCACATTTCAAATCCGTCCGGGGAAACGCCCAATTTCGCATTGTTTACAGGCCAACTGCCAGACGTTTAGTTTCGTTTGTGTTGAGGAAAAGCCTTTCGAGGCAGTTTGTCAAAATCACCATTTAATTTCAACCCCTTCAGTGTTTACGATGTGAAAGTAACGTGCGGAGGACAAACTCATTCACTAAATGTGTCATTCAAGCAAAATAAGTTTATACAGGCATTTAATCAGATGTATGATGCGCTTGATATTGGGCATGATAATAAAGGTAATTTTATCAGCAGAGACGAATTTAAAACGAGTCATTGTTTCTTTGTGTTCGACCTGGCGCCTGATGCGGATGATAGTGGGCATTGGGATCTAGTACGCGAGAAGGAACAACAAGTATAAATATCAAGTTTGCAGACGCTTTGCCTGATTCTGGAGTAGAAATTATTATATACGCTGAATTTGATAATTTAATAATGATTGATAAAAACCGCAACACGTTTCATGATTTTAACGCTTAGCGATGAACACACTTCAAATACTACATTTTAGAAGCAAGATCTTGCTGTGAATAAAATTTTGCTAGGCGTCTTCCCCATTTGATCGCCTTCCGCCTATACCCCGCTACCCTGCTGCAGTAATAGTCAATTTGGATTTCAGCAATGAACCAGGGTCACACTGGGTGGCCATGTTCTTCAATCGTAGATCGCATTGTGATTATTTTGACAGTTATGGTCAAAAACCATTTGAGTTTAAAGAATATATTGAAAAAAATGCAACATCGTACACATACAATAATATGAGGGTGCAGGGTCCTTTATCTACATCATGCGGCCATATGTGCATCTATTTTCTGCATTTTCGAGCAAAAGGTGTTTCATTCAAAAGAGTCGTTAAATCTATGCACGCCCAAAATCTATAAATACTTTGAGAAATTGTGAAAAACAAAAATGGATCCTAAACAGTTTTACATGACGCTCCCGAGCGATTCTCAAGAATCAAATACCGCCTCTACCTTCATTACAAAGCTGCCCAGACACATAATGCTCAATGGTGATTGGGAGTAGGGCTAGCCGAAATAATCTATGCAAACACTTGGAATAATATATCCGAAGATCAAAACATGATTTAATATTATGATTTGAAAAATAATGTCCGAATAAAAATGCTTATTCCTCGCGCCAGATACTTGAATATACGATCTTGTGAAAACAATCACTGAGGGAATAAAAATGGTCAGCACGAATGAAAAACTTGACTATACTCAGCATATAAGCTTACAATATGATGATAATAAAAAATACTGTCATCAAACTCAACACTGAACGTATTCAGAGCTAAAATTAACCAAACATTTAATGTACATGCTGGGCTTTCTAGAAGACCAACTCTCTAGCATAAATTATAAGGTAGCACAAGAATTGACAATAGCTGCCCACCACTCTCCCGATATGCTTGGCGGAATGCACAATTTTTATGTATATTGTGATATAGTGGAACCTCAAATCGTTGGTAATGTTTTTGCCCCGCTTCTGCAGGTGATAAATATTGAAGGAACCTATATGGATATAATAAACCACTCATATATTAGTCCACACTATATACCCGTGCTCAAGAAGAGAAATCATTTAATACTATTGAAATTAACGTTAAAACCGACCAAGATATGCCAGTTCCTTTCGAGTTTGGAAAAACTATCATTAAAATGCATTTCAAGCGTGTTTAGCATATTCAAGACTGAGTGGCAGGGGTAGCAAGTGTAAAGTGTAAAGCGGCGTAAAATGTAAAGGAGCCTGGTGGCGCTTGTGGACCTTGGTGGCGCTTGTGGACTCCCACAGGGACTGCTACCCCCATTGGAATTTATCATACTGCTATTATACAGAAATTATAAATAAACATTCTTGTATCTATTGTAAACATGGATTCTGTAAAAACGATTTACGAACACTTTCTTTTTCATCTCGTTCAAAAGTTCAAAAAAGGCGGCACACTAGGTTTTTGATATTGAAAAACTGGGCTTTGCAATTTTTGGCCCAAACTTAGTCGTGCGTACCGTTACAAACTACAAACCGAAAACAGAGATGCATTCTGGTCATTCTCCTGTTTTTAAAATTCAACGCTGAAAACGGCTTTTTTGTAAATCTCTGCGACTTATGGGACGAATTCAGCGACGAGGGCCGCAATTATTTTGCTATGCTCTACGAGCGAAGCTTACTGAGCCACATAGATAAGATATTTAAATAAAAAAGCGCAGCCCATCAAAACTCTTTTCTTTACACTCACTTTACACCCGGCACCTTTCCACCATACTGTAACCCCTTCAGCTAGGCTTACTGACAGGTTTGGGTATGTTTATTATAATTGATTATTAGTTATAAAAAATAAAATCTCCATAGGGTACTTTACATCCATCCCTTTGTCGTCATCATCTGAAAAAACCAGTGTAATCGACATACTGTAGGTTGCGCGCTAAAATTTTGTACATGATGCAGCTACCATTTATATATCTTACCCTGAAAATTTAAGCCCGATCTGATCATTGGTTCTTGACTTACGACTATATCTGAAAGAGTGTTAACCAAAATTGGCATACTGTACATTACATGCTCATATCAATAGGATAACACATGCAACATATGCTTACCCTACTCTGAAAATTTGACTAAATCCACTCTCTAGTTCTTGACGTATAGTGTCATACAAGAAAGTGTAAAGTAAATTGGTATACTGTAGACTGCACGCTGAATTTCTGTACATAGCATGCCTTGCCTATATACATCATATCCTGAAAATTTGAACAAAATGTGGCTGGTGGTTCTTGAGTTACGCAAAAGTGTAAAGTTATGCTACAGCATACTGTAGGTTGATCGTACATATTGTGTACATAACATGCCTGGCATACGTTCATCCTACCCTAAAAATTTGAGTTCAATCCGACTATTGACTCTTCAGTTAGAGCTCTTTGAATTTTTCCCCAGGGGAGCCCCGCACTTCCCCTGGCCTGGGCCCCTGACCCTGGACTGGACGCGCCCCTCGGGCAGGCCCCAACTCGGCCACAACTCTGGGCAGCTTCGGGCAGGCATACCCAGCCTTGTTGCTCCCTATCACCACCTCAATTTCGGGCCAGGGAGCAGATCTTGTCTTTCATCATTGTATATGCTGTAACACTGGGGCCAGACTCATAAGCCGACCCCTATCCTTAACCATTGCCTATCTTATAACATTGGTGCCAGACTCATGGCGATCCCTATGCCATAACACTGTACATGCTATAACACTGGGGCCAGCCTATGGCTGGAACCGGCCTCTTATCCTTAACCACTGCCTATTCTTTACCATTGCCCTATCATAACCATTGCCTATCCTTAACCATTGCCATCCTTAACCATTGCCTATCTTATAACATTGGAACCAGACTATGACTGGAATCAAGCCTCTTATCCTTAACCATTGCCTATCTTATAACATTGGGACCAGACTATGACGGAATCAGCCTCTTATCCTTAATCATTGCCTATCTTATAACATTGGGACCAGACGATGACTGGAATCGGCCTCCTATCCTTAACCACTGCCTATTCTTTACCATTGCCTATCCTTAATCATTGCCTATCCTTAACCATTGGGGCCAGACTCATACGCTTAACTACTATTGTGTTAATGATGACGCATTTCATGGTCTTCAAAGTCTATTGTCTGTCTGTTTAAATTATCGTATTACATTTGCTTACCATAAAGAAACCTAAAAACATTGGGGTCTGTCTTCAATGTAATGCCCTGAAGGAACTATGTTTTCAGCATTTAATTTCGACTTCATTGTGTTAAATCACGAAAAATTGCGGTAATTCGTTGTAACTTTCCTCGTTTCTAGATAAATTCATGTAAATCATGAATTTTTATGGATAAAACAATGAAAGCATTGTACATACATATGCCTAGTCGGGAAAGAAGCGGCGGAAAAATTTTCAGATTTACCTTATATACCCTTGTGTACGTACATGGGCAGCAACGAAATTCTGGAGAGCATAGGTGGGTGGCTCCAAGGTTCTGCGGGGTGCGAAATTTTTTTAAAATTCAAATCCTTGGCCTTAAAAATAGTGCTATGGCGAAAAAAACAATTTTTGAATGTTTCTCGTCGAGCTCTATCGATTTGTGTCATTGAAACCCGGAAAAGCAAAAATTTCTTAAACATTAAATTCTGGAGGTAATGTTGGGTATTTTGCCTTCTGGGTGTGGTTACCACACATGGGCGGGGGGTCTAGCTGGACCCCCCCCAAGAATGCTATTTTTAGGCATTTTTAGAGCTATTTTTAGCGAATTTGCCCCGTCGGACCTCCCCCAGAATTTTGTCGCTGCCCATGTATATAGGTGGTAACCCTTCAAAACCCCACGCCCAGGTCATCCTTTTTAGATACATTCAAGTAGGTACATTATAAATTTTTATGGATATAAGAATGAAAGCATTATACGTATGTAGGTACATGCCCTAGTCGGGAAGGAAGCGGTGGAAAAATTTTGAGATTTACGTGCCCTAGTCGGGAAGGAAGCGGTGGAAAAATTTTGAGATTTACGTGCCCTAGTCGGGAAGGAAGCGGTGGAAAAATTTTGAGATTTACGTGCCCTAGTCGGGAAGGAAGCGATGGAAAAATTTTGAGATTTACGTGCCCTAGTCGGGAAGGAAGCGGTGGAAAAATTTTGAGATTTACGTGCCCTAGTCGGGAAAGAAGCGGTGGAAAAATTTTGAGATTTACGTGCCCTAGTCGGGAAGGAAGCGGTGGAAAAATTTTCAAATTTACGTTATATACTCTTGAGTACGAATGTACGTGGGGAGCAACGAAATCCTGGGGAGCATAGATGGATAGCTCCAGTTCTGCGGGGCGAAGCTGTGGTCATTGCCCAGGAATAGGGGGTAACCCTTTTTATATAGGTACATGTATAAAAATCAAGTGTGAGACGTCAATTAGGTGCCTTTGTTTACGCTCAACAGTGGTGTAAAGTAGTTTACACCTAATGTTTATTTGTCCTCAGACCATTGTAGAGACATAATTTTTTCATAAATGTTGATCATTATATCCGAGTAATATCACATTTACAAATCCGACTAGAATCCTCTTTACACTCGGTGGTTGTGCAAAGTTTACACAGAGCTTTTTGCGAAAACCTGAATTTTTCGCCGAAATCTGAAAATTTACATGGAATCAAATAAGGGACGTCAGCTGGGCGCGTTCGTTTACACTCAACAGTGATGTAAAGTGGTTTACATCTGTGTCTATTTGTCTTTAAACCGTTATGGAGACGTAATTTTTTCATGAATGTTGATCGTAATATCCGAGTAATATCGAATTTACAAATCCGACTAAAATCTTCTTTACACCTGTTGCTATTGTAAAGTTTACACTATATAATAAGCTCCATTCTAGAGCCTCACGGTAACTTATTTTTTCCCGAAAGTCATGAAATATATATGGAAACAGATGTGATACGTCTGCTAGAGGCGCATGAAGAGTTGTGTAAAGTGATTAACACCTAATGTTAATTTGTTCTTAGAACATTATAGAGGTTTCATTTCTTAATAAATGCTGATCGTTATATCAGAGCAATACCGAAATTATTAATCCCACTAAAATTCTTTACACTGTTGTGTAAAGTTTGAAATGTAAATTAAGTTTAGCTCTAGAAAGTTTTGGAAGCATATTTCTTTACAGGATGTTCTACGTAACATAAGAATTACTCATCAGAATGTTTGTTTCTTCTACAACTAGTAGTTTTGTAAAGTTTAAACCATTCAATTATTAGAAGAACCGCATAGTAAATGAAATCTAGTATTGTATTTCCGAATCTTGCTAATTAAAAGTAGGGTACTAGCAAAGAAAAATGCTCCGATGGAACAAAAAAGGGGAATATACTTGGGATTGTGAATTATCGAGGATGTAAAAGGAGGGGACTAGGAAAAATCTCCCTATGTTATATGCCAAAGATCGCAAAATATGTTAAAAACCAGTCTTTCTCTAAACAATGCAAAAAATCGAAGTATATTCTGTGGCCTTTGAAATATGTAAAAGTTTAGTAAACAATTGTTGTAGACATGTGTTAAAGAGTATCTACATAAGGTGTGTTGCACGTCAGCTTCCGTCTTTCCTACTGCTTTGAACCAACAATATCATCGATTGTCTTGAATGCATCGATATGTACTATTTCATTCAATTCGCTTACGCTACTGCATTGCTAATTCGCTGCTTTTTTCAATCAACTTTTCGGTAAATAGTTTATTTCTATTGGGAGGCCGCAGAATATACTTCGATTTTTTGTATTGTTTAGAGAAAGTCTGGTTTTTAACATATTTTGCGATTTTTGGCATATAACATAGGGAGATTTTTCCTAGTCCCCTCCTTTTACATCCTCGATAATTCACAATCCCAAGTTTATTCCCCTTTTTGTTCCATCGGAGCATTTTTCTTTGCTAGTGCTAATATAATCATAATCATAATCATTTTTCTTATGTTTTTCATGGCGAGTGCGAAATTCATTTGCACCCTCACAGCTATAACGGCACACATCTTGGAGGTGCGGTATCTTTAATCGATGGATAATTAAAAATTCGATGCCCATCTTTTTTGGTTTGTTTACACACAATAGCGAGTTTGCAATGAGTGTGTAAAGTGTAAACCGAAAAATCAAATAATTTGCGCAGGGCCAATTTTTTAAATGTTGCCCCAGAGTTGTAGATTACGGATCTGACCTTAAAATTTCTTTACACTCAATGGTTGTTGCATAAAAATGTAAAGTATACGGGTTTATTACTCTTTGCTTGTTTTTAGCTTATCTAACTCAATTTTGGTTTTTGTGCAGTCTAAAATTGGTTTTATAATGTAGAGGGTCACAAAATCTCGAACAACAATTTTTTAAATTCTTTTAATGCAATATTGTGTGAAGTAGACGGTTTTTTACTGTTTTCATGTGCAGAGACATATCTAACTCATTTTACATTCTATGCAGTCTGATTGGTTTTAAAAGGTAGACAATTATAAAAATCTAGGTAAGAGTTTTTAATTTTTTTCGAAAAAGTAATATTTTCAAATTTAGAGGCGGTTTATTGTAAAGAGTCTGGGACAAAAAAATGTTTTTTTCCTGCTATATTCTCCACTTAGTAGACAGAACGTGGTAATTATCTTTAAAATGTGTCTCGTCCTAAGCGCTACACGGCAAAATTATTTTGTTTCTTTATAATCAATATTGCGTTATTAGTGCAGGTGTAAACTTTGCACTGAAAAAATTTTTCCGTCCAGAGCACCGTGGATGATGAATTTTTTTTTTAAATGTTCTCCGTAAGGTCAGAATAACGAATCTGACCTTTAAACTTTTCTACAGCCAGTGTTTGTTGTGATATGAAGAGGTGAACTTTGAATTTTACCTACATCTATTTTCTAATGCCGATAGATAACTTCGTATTGCATATTGTTTGATCAGATTTTTTCTTAATTCAGAGCTATTTGACTCGTCTTTAATAAATTTTAATAAAATTTTCATTATCATAAATGCACTATACTTAAACTTCAGTAGAATGACGAATTTTTTTCAATTATTATTTAAGTATTAAAATCCGTTGATATGTCGAGTTGGCGCAGTGGCTTACGCATCCGTTCTCGCAAGCAGATTCAGAAAAAGACTAATGGTTTCGAATCTTCTGAATACTGACTTTTTCATTTTTTAATTCTTTTGGCAAAACCATGCACTTCATTTGACTTATTCATCTATTTATGTTCTGCAGCTGACACTTCTTTTGTTTGAATTTCGCCTCAATTCTTGAATGAGAGTGTAAGGGTGCAAAAATCTGGGGTAAAAAGACACATTCTAGTCGAGTTTTCGACTTGTTTATGCCTACCAACAACTCCGCTTATGAGATTTAAGAAATTTTTCTGACAGAAATGTACTTCGGATCAAGGGCTATCCTGTACTTGCCAGCAAACTTTTCACAATCAATCACAATTAGTAACAGGGATTTAAACTTTACACTCTAGTGGATAAGTAAGAAAAACAGATTTTGTCCGAGATTTCTCTGCCAACATTTTCGGCTATGAGTTTGGATGAATTGAACAAAACAGAAATAAGGTAATTTCTAAGGGCTACACATCGAAGAAAGCCGCGTTCAAAAAAACGTAATATTGTGTTATTTATGGGGGTGTAAAGTTCGAAATCTGAGGTGTAAAATGGGTGAAAAAACAGATTTGTTTCGTATTTTGATTGGTAAATCATATCAAATATTTTGCGGAACATAAGTTTGGCATATACAAACGTACTACAATCAAAGGGCTACAAGCTGGCCCGATTTTTAAAGTTTACAATGTGTTGGACAATGGAGCATACAGGTTTGTCCAATTTTTTGTTTGCCACTTTTCTCTGTTCAGAATTTGGGCGAGGTCGAATAGGATAAAAATAAAGTACTTTCTAAGGGGTACGCGTCACAGCGAATTGCGTTTGTTAACATCAATATTTAGCTTTTTCGGTAAATGTAAAGTCAAGAAAATGGGGGAGTTTAACGTCTTTCTGCCTTGTTTTTTCTGCCAAGTTCTGGCTTATAAGTCTGGACATAATCTCGAGTTGAAAAATTAACCAGAAACCAAATGTGATACACAAGTTTGTTTGCACTCAACAGTGCTATAAAGTGGTTTACATCTTATATTTATTTGCCCTCGGTCCATTGTGTTGACTTAATTTTTCATAAAGGTTGCTCGTAATATCACAGTAATATCAGAATTACGAATCCGACTGAAATTTTCTTTACACTCTGTGATTGTGTAAAGTTTACACTGCATATTAACTTTAGTTCTAGAGCCTTGCGGAAGTTTAATTTTTTTAAAATGTTTTACGTAAAATTGTAAATGTAGGGGCCTGCGTCTACAAGAACGACACAGACCGGCCACATTACCTTCGAGAGTTACTGGTACGTAGGTACTTAAGTCTACGCTTAGCGCTGGCCCCGATCGCGCAGCCCTGGATAGCTTTCGATCTTTGGGCCCTTACAGACCTTACGGCTTCGATCCCCTCAGCCCTAATATTGCCGGCTGCTTCTGGTCGGGTGATCTCAGCAGCTACGCCCTAAGACCTAAGGCTACCTACCTAATCTCGGAATTTGCCGCGGAGGTCAGTTGACCTATCTCAAGGCTCAAGTTGAATATTTAACTTCTTTTCCAATCAGTGCCTGATCCGAAATGTTTTTGGTTCCTAATACGTGTAGCACAAGGAACTATGAAAACAACAACATCGAGCTCTAATCTGATCAATCATCCTTAAAAATTAGATAATATTTTTGATCTATTTTAGGTTTGAGAAATAAATTAAGATTTCCAAATAGAATAAGCAAACATATGGGATTTACCTATCCTTCCACTCTGATGAGTTGTAATCCTCGACGTGGGCAATTACCGACCTAACCCTCGGTATAACCAAAAACCCCTGGGTAGGTTTTTCTCTATTTTATTTCGGACGAAGAATCCACGGCCTGTAGCCGGACAACAAAATAAGGCAAAAGGAAAAACGAAAACGTACGGATTATACAAAAGTAGGATGGCCAACGAGATTGCCAACCACACAACTCAAAGGAACTCTAAGTACACTGGCCTCAAGGACCATTACAGTAAATTAAACAAAGATCAAATCGACGTAATACTGATACACTTTTATCTCAGATCGAATGTTATCGATTACACAAGCGGTATGCATGAAACAATTACTATTATCATACACTTAACTCTATGCTACCGGACAAGTATCTAAATGTTTTTTATTATTGAAAATTGGGGAAAAGTGGGAAGACCGAAGGCATAGCCCACAGTACACTATCGTAGATAGCTACTAGTATTGGCTATAGTGATGGCTATCGCGAACTGCTGAGGCAAGTTCGCCTATACGTGTAACTCTCGCAGTTACAAAATCAGAATTGGGAATCTGACTGTTAGTTTTCTCTACACCTAGTAGTTATGTAAAGTTTGCACTATTCCATTTGTTGTCAATTTATAGTTAATACTACAAAATTTATTTTACTTCCAAATCTGAGCTTTAGTGTTCGTTACACTTGATATTTGCGTAAAGTTTATGCTGTAAAACTTTGACCCGTTTAAATAATGTGAGGTTGTCTTGTTTAAAAAGGATAATGCTGATGTTAAGAACAATATTGTTTTCCGCGTTCTTAGACTACTGTCATTATTGTGGTATGCTAATGTATGTGTTTACTGATTGATGTACTCAAATCATGCTAATTTAAAGTAGGGTACTAGCAAAGAAAAATGCTCCGATGGGACAAGAAAGATGAATATACTTGGTATTGCGGATTATTAAGGATGTAAAAGGAGGGACTAGGAAAAAATCTACTTAAAGTCGCAAAATCTGCTAAAAATCACACTTTCTCCAAGCAACGGAAAAAATCGAAGTATATTCTGCGGCCTCTAAAAAAAGTGTCTCTTTTTAAATAATGTTCAAAGTTTCAGAGAAGAGTGTATAAACGAAACCTGTAATGTTTATTTTTTTAAATTGCTGGCAAGTAGCAACGCTGACTAGCTTCGTATCCTGATCGATAGAAAACTAAGTGGTATGTATTTAAAGTTGTTTTATTTTGTTTTGAGCATTAAAGCAAGCAAAGCAGGGGCCGATTGATTAGTGCACACAATCCTTAAGTCATGCTAGTGTACCTACATTTAGTCTGTTTCAAGTCAACTTAAGTGTTTCCTACTGTTTTAAACCATTCATTCAATTGGCACTGTTAGTTTACTCAACATCATTTCCCATGGCTACTGCGTAGCTAGTGTACTGCTTTTTCAATCATTTTATGATTAAATATTTATTTTAATCTTTTGGCCGCAGAATATACTTCGATTTTTTTCCGTTGCTTAGAGAAAGTATGATTTTTACCAGATTTTGCGACTTTAGGTAGATTTTCCTAGTCCCCTCCTTTTACATCCTTAATAATCCACATTCCAAGTATATTCATCTTTTTTGTCCCTTCGGAGCATTTCTCTTTGCTAGTCAATAAATGCACAGTCGTCGGGCGATGAAGAGTTAATTTGGTTTGAGGGGTCCAATAATGAGTTGTTTTGGGACGAAATGACGTTAAACAGTAATAGCGTAGAAACTACAATTTTTAATCCAAAAAATTTGATTTTTACACCTTTTAGCTTTTATGTAGCTTCTATTTCTACAATGCGCTGGAGTCTTGACCAGACATGCACGTTGGGGAAGGGATTCGGGACTTTAGATCTCCAGAATGGAGAAATGGAAAATTATCTCGGGTAAATGAGGCAAAATAAAGGCGAGAAATGGATGAAAATAGAAATTTTCTCCAAAAATGCTTCAAATCGATAAAATTGTGTAATAATGCAGTTTCAACTCTATTTGGCGCTTATACCAGTTTTTGGCGGTAATTTTTGGTCCAAAAAAGCGCAATTCTTGACCCCCCCACGACAGACCGTCTGACCCCCCCCCCTCAGATCGGCCATGCTGTGCACATGCTCTTGACAAATTTTCTGCGCTTTGCCGAATCCCTCAAAATAGACTTTGTTTGCTTCAAAGGAAATAAAGAATGAAGTAATTTAAGTCTGCAAATGTTTATCGTCACAATTTAAATAATTTCCGGCGCTTTGCGCCGATTTCATCTAAACTTAAAAAAATTTAAACACTTTTCCAGCAAAATTTTTCCTAAATTTGTGAATCTATTAAAAAATTATTGATATTTTTGTGCAAGAAGCGACTTTATCTAGTCAAAAATCGTAAGTTAGAAAACAATCACCTGATCTATTATCATTGAATTTTCTAAATAGAAGAAGGACACCCCGTGGGCTCCCCTAAATCGCTTTTTTCCATCCAAGATAATCTGAAGTACAGTAAAGACCTGCTTAGCGAAGTAAACATCTGTATATTTTACAAGTGCGAGCTAAGCAATCATGCAACGTGAGAAGGGTAGTTTTGGGATAGGACTAAGGAGACACCCGCAGGGCTATTTCAGATCTACTTAAAAATCCATGACGCGAATCTTTCCGAGAGAATATAAAATTTCCCATGTTTTTACTCTGTTTTCCGTCATTTTCCTGGCAGAAAGTTTTAGATTTTCAAGTAGCAAGTCATGGAAGATCGGCCGTTTTCCCGATTTTGGTTCATTTTGCAGCTAGCTCTGTTTTAGAAGTTCCATGACTTAAAATTTCCAAGTACTTTTTCCAAATATTCAAGTGCATTATCCATTATTTGTTATAGATTTTGCAGCTTGGCTTTTATAAAGTCGATTAATTATATGTACGAGTATGAATGGACCTACGTAACAAACATGCAAAAATTTTGAAAGAATAAGATAAAAATCTAATTCCGTTTAAACATCAATTAAAATTTAAATTAAACTATCATATTGAATTAGAAAAAGTAAAATAACATAACAAAATTTTTGCCTGCTGTTTTGAGCTGGAATTGAGTTTTGATATTTTTGTTGCAATTTTAACATTTCAGAAGTTAGATGACTAAAACGTTGCTTCGAAATGCTTTCGACGCGAGGTTTCGAAATGACTTTACTTCTTTTGAAACTACATGTTGACGACGTTATCGTAGGAAGCAGGTCTTGTTGATTTTGGCTTCTAATCCACAAATGTTCAATTCGCATTATAGAAACTTTGTGAAACGATTTATTCCTGCTCAAACGGCTTGCACGCAGACATGCACGTGAGGAGGTTTAGGAACCCAAAAAACGGAAAAATGGGAAATTTCGTGGGGAAATGAGGTAAAGTTAAGGCAAAAAGTGGATAAAATTGAAAACGAAAATTTGAAAATTTCCTTTGAAAGTGCCTGAATTGACCAGAAACTGTGGAAAAACGTATTTTTAATGCTAATTTGGCATGCATTGCGAATTTTCGAGGTAATTTTAGCCCAAAAAACTCTCCTTTTTGGATCACTTAGACCCATACAGGCTTACTGTTTCACCCCGACAAAATTGTCATGCTGTGCTTCTATGGTCTAGAATGAAAAAATAAAAAACTTTATTGAGAAAATTAAGTGAAAAATGAAATTTCTTCTAACGTGCGTTGTATTTATCAGATACTGTGAATTATGGGGGGAAACAACGCAAAATGAAGGTAAAAATAAACAAAAATTGAAAATTTCCTTCAAGAGTGCTATTGACCGGAGACGGGAATTACGACATTTTAGCACTGTTTTAGCATTTGTGCCAGTTTTTGAAATCATTTTGATTCATTTTATTTCATTATTCATCATCAAAACTCAATCTTTGACCCCACCCCCATATCGGTCATTCTCTGCATTTCTAGTTATGACCATAGGTGGGCAGCACAGCACCAAAATTTCGGGGGAGCGCAAGATTTTTCAAAAATCAAAAGACGGTCTCAAAAATTTTAGTATGGCGAAAAAACACCATTTTTCAACGTTTCTCATCGAGTTGGCATCGAACAATTGGGAAAAAACGGGAAAAATTTCAAAAATTGAATTCTGGTGGGGTGGTGTTTTGATTTCTATCGGGTATTCGGCCTTTTGGGGGGCATACCCCTGACTCCCCCCTTGCCACGTGTTATTCTGACTAGAGACCGGATTTTATATGCAAGCGCACGTTTTTATAGTCTGTTTCACACAAGTTCGGTCATAAATTTTCAAACTATTTCCGATAATAAACTGACAGATTGCGATAAAGCATTGATCTGATGTATACTATCGTGACCCCTGGCTTATTATCGATAAAAATTCTTAAAATGTATGCACGAAGTTATGTGAAATAGACTATAATTGCTTGAATGATTCAGCAATGTAAGAGAAGCATAAATACCTACGCTATTTTTGAAGCGTTGGGATGCTTCCTTATTGCACGCAATTGACTATGGCAGAATTGCACACTATGGGGTTTTTTCTTAAAACTGCACACAAAACTGCTATTTTTATACGCATGTTCCGCATTTTGCATCGTTTAGCATTTAATTTTTTCTATTCTAAACACTATTAAAGAATACGTGCATATTTGAGCCTGCTAAGAGAAAATAATCTATAGTCTGTTTCATTTATCCTAGAGCTTTTTCAGTAAATGTTTTCGGTAACTACAGTAACCCCTTCTTTCTTATTTACTGTAGGTCGCTAGATCTCACTGTAGGTACTGTAACTTTT
>JAVLUZ010000780.1:224413-245822 GCA_036768485.1 Mermis nigrescens
GACCGGCCGCACAGTCCGATTTTTGGGGCGGAGCTTGGTCAGACAAATAAGTGGTCTACCGCGTATTCTCAACGGCAAAGTAAACAAACGCAGGGCATTAATAATTCACGACCGATAAAACAATAGCTACTGTCAATCATAGGTAGCGCGTTAGCGCGTACCTATAATATACTTGGGTACCCCCAACACCTGGGCACCCCCTACAGCTATAACGGGACACTTCTGGAAGGTGCGGTTTTTTTTAAAAGAAAGATAATAAAAAAATTCGCTGCCCGTGTTTTTTTGTTTTTCTTGAAACTCAAAATTGACTGTGTAAAGAAGGTGTAAAGTTTTTGTGTAACGTTATAACATAGGACAAATTTTGGGACCTTTTTACTGCGGCATGTGGACAACTGAGTATTGATGACTCGAAGAATTGAACAGCATAGGATAATAGAGGGATGAATTCTACAGATGACACTTTTTTTGTTTTTTGAAATTCGCATTATTTATCGAACGGCAGTGTAAAGAGTGCGAAAATCTGGGAGTGAAAAAGCACTTTTTGGTCGAGTTTTCAACCTTCCTATGTCCGATACTAACTCCGGTTTTGAGGTTTTTAAAATGTTTTCTGACAGAAATGTAGAGCGGATCAAGGGCTACATTCTGCATATAAGCAAAGTCTTCTATGCTCTATGGTGAGTTAGATCCTGGGGTTTAAAGTTTACACTCTAGTGGATGGTGTAAAAAACGGATTTTAAGTAAGATTTCTCTGCCAAATTTTTCCGCTTATGAGTCAGTGCAAATCGAAGACAGCATTAATAAAGTGCCTCACAGGGGCTAAACATCGCAGCAAACCGCATTTAAAAAACGCAATATTGAGTTATTTATCGGGGTGTAAAGTTCGAAATCAGAAGTAAAAAATGGGCTAAAAAACACGTTTTTTCCGAAGTTTGATTGATAAATCATGCCAAATAATTTTTGCAACAGAATTTTGGCACACAGGAATGTACTACGATTTAAAAGCTACAAATTGTACCAAACCGAATTTCTTTAAACTCAATGGGGAGTTCGGTACGGAATTTTAAAGTTTGCAGTGTTCTAAATGATGGAAAATACGTTTTTGTTGCGTTTTTTGTTCGCCACTTTCTCCGTCCAGAAGTCGGGATAAGTCTAATAGAATAAAAATAAAGTGCTTTATATCGGGTGCATGTCAAAGCAAATTGTCTATACATTAATATTTAGCGAGTGTAAAGTCAAAAATTTGGAGTTTTAAATGCGTTTCTGTCTTGTTTTTTCTGCCTGCTTCTCCGGTTACGAGTCAGGGACACGTTTATCAAGTCTAGAAATGGACCAGGAATCAAATTTGATATGCCAGTCTGGCGCATATGTTTACACTCTACGGTGTTGTAAAGTAGTTTACACCAATTGTTAGTTTGCCCATAGAACATTATGTAGACTTAATTTTTTCATAAATATTAATCGTAATATCGGAACAATATCAAAATTACGAATCTGACTAAAATCTTCTTTACACTAGGTGTTTACATGAAGTTTACACTACATATATATTTATCTTCGTTTTTGAGCATTCCTGAAACCTAATTTTTCTTGGAGCCTAGAAGTTTTCAAAGGATCAAATGTGAGACGTCACGTAGGCGCGTTTGTTTACATCCAACAGTGATGTAAAGTAGTTTACATTCATTGTTTATATGTCCTCAGACCATTGTAGAGACATAATTTTTTCATGAATGTTGATCATAATATCCGAGTAATTTTTTACAGCATGTTAGCCTTTGTTCTAGAGCATTGAAAAATCGAAATTTTTTCCTGAGATATAAAAATTTACAGGGAATGAAATATATAACGTCAATTGGGCGCGCTTGCTTACACTCAGCAGTATTGCAAAGTGGTTTAAACCTAATGTTTATTGTCTTTAAAACATTATGGAGACTCATTTTTCCATAAATGTTGAAAGAAATATCGGAGCAATATCAAAATTACGAATCCGACTAAAATATTCTTTACGCTATGTGTTTGTGTAAAGTTTACGTTACGTGTTAACCCTAATTCGATAGACTTGCAGAGACTTTGTAACTGAAGTCAAGAAATTTTCAAGGATTCATATGTGAGACATCAATTAAGTGAGTTTGTTTACCCTCAAAAGTAATCTAAAGTGATTTAAAAATTATGTTCAAGTGTCCTTAGATCATTGAAGAGATGTAATTTTGTCTAAAATGGGTTGCATTAAAGTTGAATCTTTCTTAGCCGTGTTTATAATATGTTTCACAAAATCTTGCACATGGAGAGCTATCGTTTAATTGATGTAAATTGCCTGCAAAAGTGGTTTAAAATGAACCAGCAATCACACTACTGTGCACAGAAGTCGACAAAGATATACAGCTTTATTGTAATCATGTACATTAATAAGCCGTAAACTGTTAGTATTCTCTACACCTAGTAGTTGTGTAAAGTTTGCACTATTCATTTGTTGTTAATATGTAGTCTATACTACAAATTTATTTTACTACCAAATCAAAGCGTTAGTGTTCCTTACATTTGATATTTGCGTGAAGTTTTTGAATTTTTGCCGAAAATCTTTGCCTTCTAATTTACCAACATCCCGCCTTTTCCATTTTCTTGAAGTTTAAAATCTTTTATAATTCTCTCATAATTTAATGGTGGGTTTTAACTTTAAGTTTCTCTTGGTTTACAACTCTCGCTTAGCAAGCTCATTTTTCAAAACTTTTTCATAGTGATCAGATTAGTTGCTTTTAGTTTGGAATTGGTGGACGGTCGTTATTTTATTACTCGGCTTAAATAAACCAAGTGACTATCTTTTGATTATTTTCTTCATCGCAAATTCAAACACCCAATTTTCAATTTGAAAATTGACCCAATTTTCAATTTGAAAATTGATCCAATTTTCAATTTGAAAATTGAAAATTGGGTGTTTTCAATTTCAAAAGTCACAACACATTGTGCTTGTGTATTGATTGAGTGAGGATTTGCAATGTGAATTCGTTGGTTAAATTTTTGTGCTTGATTATAAGTGAACTGCACATTAAGAAGAAATAACTTAATGCAGTTTTAATTTGAAAATGGATGGTGTCAATAAGGTTGTCTTGTTTAAAAAGGATAATGCTGATGTTAAGAACAATATTGTTTTCCGCGTTCTTGGACTGTTGTCATTATTGTGGCATGTTACTGATTGTGTTTACTGACTGATGTACTGAAATCACGCTAATTAAAAGTAGTGTACTAGCAAAGAAAAATGCTCCGATGGAACAAAAAAGATGAATATACTTGGAATTGTGGATTATTATGGATGTAAAAGGAGGGGACTAGGAAAAATCTACCTAAAGTCGGAAAATCTGCTAAAAATCACACTTTCTCTAAGCAACGCAAAAAATCGATGTATATTCTGCGGCCTCTAAAAAAGTGTCTTTTTTAAATAATGTTCGAAGTTTCAGATAAGAGTGTATAAACGAAATCTATCAAGGTTACTTTTTTAAATTGCTGGCACCTGATTGATAGAAAACTAAGAGGTATTGTATTTAAAGTTGTTTTGTTTTATGAGCATTATAGCAAGCAAAGCAGGAGCCGATTGATTAGTGCACACAATCGTTTCGGGCATGCTAGTGTATCTACATTAAGTCTGTTTCAAGTCAACTTACGTGTTTCCTACTGTTTTTAACCAACCATGTCTTCAATTGTCTTCGATGTTTGCTATTTCATTCAATTGGCTTGGAAGACTGTTAGTTTACTTAATATCATTTCCCATAGCTACTGCATAGCTAACGTGCTGCTGTTTCAATCATTGTTATGGTTGAATATTTATTTTAATCTGTTGGCCGCAGAATATACATCGATTTTTTGCGTTGCTTAGAGAAAGTGTGATTTTTAGCAGATTTTCCGACTTTAGGTAGATTTTTCCTAGTCCCCTCCTTTTACATCCATAATAATCCACAATTCCAAGTATATTCATCTTTTTTGTTCCATCGGAGCATTTTTCTTTGCTAGTATGGATAAATAAATATGGGTAAATAACAATATGTAATGTAGCTACGGGAAAAATCTAATTTGTGTTGCGCTATCGGTCGACTTAGTGTCAGAATGAATCTATTTGAGCTTAATGTAATTTGTAAGGACAATTTAAGCGTTATTCGAGTACTTTCAAAGCCAAACAATCCTTCGCTGTAGTGTCGATTGCATTCCATGCAACGGAACTTATAGTCTGATCAAAGAACCAGCAAAATTGAGTGAATATATCTGGAGATGTCCTAAGTGCAGATCGAAACAGTCGATTCTCTTACTTTTCACTCTAACAATAGACAGTAGACCATTTATTGTCTGACCAATCATAGCCTACCTTCATTAACGAAGCTCCGCCCCCGAAAACAACCGTGCGGCCGGTCCCCGATACGATAAGTTTGCCGTTTTTTATGTATTGGCCAAAATCAGAGGCGTAGCCAGGATTTTGGTTCGGGGGGGCATAAACAAAAATTTTTCAAGACTACTTTTGCATTGACTGCTAGTAACGTTATGTATAGTAAAACTGAGTTTTTCGACCTTTAGTAGTGTAGCCCAGTGTTTTTTTACTGTACAAGGTCCGTTTGTACATGTACGAAGATGGTCCCCCAAAGGTCTTCGTACATTTTGTAGACACAAATTTTTGAGTGCTATAATATGGTACGATAGCGATTTTAGGGTGGTAGAAACAGTTGTTCGACTTTTGGTAGTATATTTTAGCTGATTTCTGGGTCTCTAAGGGCAAAAATCACTGATAATAGTCTTAAAACGGCACGAAGCGCCGAAAAATTTGACATTTTTCCTTTTGAAATGCAATTTCCGCCAGTACACAATTAGTCATTCCGGCGCGAAGCGCCGAAAATTTTTACGAATTTTAGACCTTTTTTGCAGTTTTTGTCTACCAAAAATCTCTGTATCTGTACAAAGACGGTCCTGAAAAGTCTTTGTACATCGGGAAAAATCTTTGCTGAATACAAAAAAAACACTGATGTAGCCTTGCTAATTAATGGGTTTCTGACGATCAAAAATACAAAAAGTGTAAAACGGCTCGAGGTACCGAAAATTTTCAGTATTTCTACCGTTTTCGTGAGGAATTTACGGCCTTTCTATTGACAAACATTTCGGAAATAATAAGTGGCGCAAAGTGCCGAGAAATTTAGTCATTTTTTACCGCTTTTAACATTTTGTAACTCTGTGAATACTGATAGTCTGACAGAGCATAAAATTATCAAATTTGTACAAAACAATTTTGACAGTTCAAGCTTCTAACAAGAAAATTGCGAATTACTAACTTTGTCTAAAGATATTTCGAGTGATTCAGGCTTTTAAACGCAATTCTGGAGCTTTACAAAAAGAAAGAACAGTAACTGGCAGCGCTATGCGCAGCAAAATTTTGACGTTTTTGCACTTTAAACTTAATTTACACCGCTTAAATCATACAAAAAAAGACAAATTAATGCCGGCGCGAAACAACGGAAATTTTTAGAAATTTCCAACTCTTTACCTGGCTTGTTCTCCCTAAAATCTCGTTGCCTATGTACAACGAGATTTAACGGTTGCAGGGGTCTGGAATGGCGCGTTCAAGCGTTCCAAGCGGGGTCAGGGCAGAGTCACGGAATATTTTGTACAAAAAGCATTTTAATGTTAAATAGTAACGTTAAAATTTTCGCAAAATCGGCCAAATCTCGGTTCTGAATCAAGCAAGCCCAAAAACACTTAAAATTGAAGAACTTCATTGCACAAAACTTCTGAGCTGAAATGCCTTTTTTGACCTCTGCTAATTACATAGCGCAGCGACGGGTCGCTGCCAATAAGACACAGAAAAATGTATCAATGAAAATTTTGTTCTTACCGTTTTCAGGCCCACTCGTGGCCTTGTTCAGAAAAACAGAAAATGCGCAAAAAAGATAAGAAAATTTGGCCATTCCTTTAATTTAAAATAAGATTATGTGACCTGTAAAGAAAGACAAACAAAGTAAAGAATAGACAAACTGGTACACAAAAGACAAACAAAGCAGAGAATAGACAAACTGGTACTTAATCATTTTCGCAGCTCAAAAAGCATGCACAGTTTCAATCAACGAACAAATAGTGCATTAAATTACTAAAGTGATGTGACGTGCTGGATTATTTTAGCTGATTTAAGCTTTTTAATTCATTAGATTATATAACAATAAATAATAATGACTCGGCGCGTAGCGCCGGAAAATTTTGACATTTTTGCCTTTTTGAACTCACATTTCTGGGCACAGATTATTGCAACAGAAAAATCAACAATATTTCTGGAAAAATTTCGGGGGGGCATGTGCCCCCCATGCCCCCCTGGCTACGCCTATGGCCAAAATGGCAATTATTTCGAACAATTTCTTGTCAGATATAGACGAGAAATGATCCAATGGATGAAATTGACCGACAATAGAATCCCACGCTTTAATCGCCTGAAACGACGCGCCAAGAATTTACCTAAACGACCGTTAAACGCGTTTTTATGCTTTCAAAATGAAATATGGCGCCAAATTATTCGGAATGCAATAGCGCGCAAGATGCCGTTAAGGAGGTGGCATTCAGGTAGTCATATGCATAGATGCTAAGCATGACCTATCTGGGAAGGGATGATCTCGGGGTCAAAAATTGGGCTTTTTCGGGGCCAAAATGACCTCAGCTCAAAAACTTGCAGAAATTATTAAATAGCGTTAAAGCGATTGTGCCTCAACACTCCCACCGTCTCAACATTCCACTGTCTCAACATTCCCACTGTCTCAACACTCTCACTCAATTCTCAACACTCCCACCGTCTCAACATTCCCACTGTCTCAACATTCCCACCGTCTCAACACTCCCACTCGATTTCTCAACACTCCCACTGTCTCAACATTCCCACTGTCTCAACATTCCCACCGTCTCAACACTCCCACTCGAATTCTCAACACTCCCACCGTCTCAACATTCCCACTGTCTCAACATTCCCACCGTCTCAACACTCCTCGAATTCTCAACACTCCCACTGTCTCAACATTCCCACTGTCTCAACATTCTCACCGTCTCAACACTCCCACTCGAATTCTCAACACTCCCACTGATCTCAACATTCCCACTGTCTCAACATTCCTACCGTCTCAACACTCCCACTCGAATTCTCAACACTCCACCGTCTCAACATTTCACTGTCTCAACATTCTCCACTGTCTCAACACTCCCACTCGAATTCTCAACACTCCACTGTCTCAACATTCCCACTGTCGCAATGCTAAACGGGACCATATGAGCATGAACCCCCTCCTCGCCCAAAGAATCGGCGAACTTCCTAGAATTCTTATCATTGATACTATTTAGGACTTGATCCCGCCTGGAGCCCCATAATTTTACGCTGCCCATGCATGAACGGTAAATTTCACTTAAGGGCGATAAGATTTATAACCTAGTACATATTCCAGTTCAGATTTAGGATTTTATATATCACTTTTATTGGTGATAAGATCTACGACCTTGCACATACCATAGCTTCGCCACTGAAATTCGCGAAACAGTGGTATGTGGCATCCGTGACAGTAAAATCCAGAATCCGTTGAAGTAGAATATGTGCAAGGTCGTAGATCTTATCATCAATAAATGATATATGAAATCATAAATCTGAACTGGAATATGTGCAAGGTTGTAAATCTTATCGCCCTTGAGTGAAATTTACCGTTCATGCATGGGCAGCGTAAAAATTATGGGGCTCCAGGCGGGATCAAGTCCCAAAAAGTATCAATGATAATAATTCTAGGAAGTTCGCCAGATTCTTGGGCGAGAGGGGTTCATGCTCATATATGATCCCGTTTAGCATTGCGACAGTGGGAATGTTGAGACAGTGGGAGTGTTGAGAATTCGAGTGGAGTGTTGAGACGGTGGGAATGTTGAGACAGTGGGAATGTTGAGACAGTGGGAGTGTTGAGAATTCGAGTGGGAGTGTTGAGACGGTGGGAATGTTGAGACAGTGGGAATGTTGAGACAGTGGGAAGTTGAGATTCCAGTGGAGTGAGAACGTGGAATGTTGAGTCCGAATGAAATGATTGGTGAATTCGGAGTGGAGTGTTGAGCTGAGTGGGTATGTTGAGACAGTGGAAATGTTGAGATGGTAGAGTGTTTAGTTGGTGCCGTTAAAGCAATGTCATCCCAAAGTTTCTGGTAATTTCCAGCACTTATGGAAAATTTTTAATTTTACGCACTTTTGGCCTTCATTTAGCCATATTTTCCGAGAAAGTTTCCGACTTTTTTTTATACAAGGTCCGTTTGTACATGTACAAAGATGGTCCCCAAAAGTCTTTGTTCATTTTGTACACGCAAATTTTGGGGTACTATAATATGGTACAGTATCGATTTTAGTGTGGTAAAAACAGAGTTTTCCGACTTTTGTTAGTGTATTCTGATTAATTTATGGGTCTCTAAGGGCAAAAATCACTACGAATCGTCTTAAAACGGCGCGAAGTGCCGAAAAATTTGACATTTTCTTTTTGAAATGCAATTTCAGCCAATATAAAGATATATAGCACACAATCACTCATTTCGGCGCGAAGCGTCGAAAATTTTTGCGAATTTTCGACATTTTTTGCAATTTTTGTCTTCCCAAAAATCTGTACATGCACAAAGACGGTCCCGAAAAGTTTTTGTACATCGGGAAAAATAAAGGCTTTGGAAGGACAACGGCAGCATCGATCAAAGCCCCTAAATTCAGAAAAAATAATTACCGTTTTCTACACAATTTTCAATGCTAATTCGTAAAGTACCGGTATTTTCGAAACATGTGCATGCAATACATGATGTAAGAACGATAGTAAAGCGAAGCTTTTCTGTTTTGTTTTGTGTTTTACATTTTTCGTAGCATATTTCGTGATTCATTGTGTAAATAGGAGTTTGTACTTACGCAAGTATGTACAGTATTTTTCAAATTAATATCACCTTAACTTTTGTGATTATGGTGGTACTCGTAGATAGATACCTATCTATATACTTGGGCGTGGGGTTCTGGGGGTTAGGATAGGACCCCCATATAATCTGGAAGACCACCAAAAATCGTTGGAGCCGAATAAATTTTTTTTGCTATTTTTAAAAAATTTGCCTAATCAGATCCTCAATACTTTTTTTGGCGCCTAAATATATATGTACATATGCATGTTTGTAACTATCACGTAAAAAATAGCGCCGGTAATTGATAGTTCCGATAAATCATAGAAAAATTCTGAACTAACTTTGAATCTACCATGCAATCGATATCTTTTGATAACGATTTTTCATATTTATGTTTTTATCTGTTCTCTTTTACTGTGTTGTGTCTAAATATATAGATGGAGAGCAATGACCAAATGGACAAAGAACCATACGTCGCCGAAGCTCGTCGCAGAAAAGCCAGATATACAGAACTTTTGAACGAAAGAAAAGAGATGTTGAAAGCTCGCAAGCAAGCAATTCAATTGAAAACGCTGGCTTTGAAAAGACAAAAGTTCGAGGAAATGAAAAATAGGCAGAAAAATATTTTAAAATCACGTGATCAATTAAATCTTGTTTAATATAATACTTAAACCACCAACAGCGGTTTCTTTATTCCGAGGTTGCGATTTGAAAAATGCGTATGAACAAGGTGTGTACTACCGCATTAAACAGTTTTGTCATTTACTTACGTAGTACAAGGTACATGGTAGTTTTTTATTGACTGACTGCTTACAGCGCAAAAATGCTTGTAATTGAGTAAATTATAACATGTCTATTTTACATAATGTGATAAGTAGAAATTCGTCTTTATGAGACGAAATGCAGAAATATGATTCGTAAACAAATTGACCCAAGCGACATAGGCCTGTCTTCGTTCGTTCATGCCCACTTCTCTCGTCATCTGGTTGGTTTTGGTCTGTTTCATTTATAGTCTGTGTCACATAAGTTCAGGTATAAATTTTAAGAATTTTCTACGACAGTTAAGCCGACGGATTACGATAATTATATATATATATATATATATATATATATATATATATATATATATATATATATATATATATATATATATATATATATATATATATATATATAAATATAAAAACATATATATATATATATATATATATATATATATATATATATATATATATATATATATATATATATATATATATATATATATATGTATATGTATATGTATATATATATATATATATATATATATATATATATATATATATATATATATATATATATATATATATATATATATATATATATATATATATATCATAGGTAGCGCGATAGCGCTACCTATAATATACTTGGCCATCCTTTTTTCTTATATGTTTTTCACAGCGAGTGCGAAATTTGTGTTCCCCCCTCACAGCTATAACGGCACACATCTGAGAGGTGCGTTTTTTTTAAAAGGTAGATAATAAAAAAACTTAGTGCCCCCATTTTTTTCTTGTTTACACTCAATACCGAGCGCGTCGTGAGTGTGTAAAGTTTACACCAAAAATTCAAATAATTTGCGGGAGGGCCAATTTTTTTTAAAAAATGTTTTCCCTAATTAGTAGGTTACGAATCTGGTCTTAAAATTTCTTTACACTCATTGGTTGTTGCACAGGAGTGTAAATTAGACAGTTTTTTTACAGTTTTCATGTGGCCAAGCATATCTAACTCAGTTTTACATTCTATGCAGTCTGATTGGTTTCAAAATGTAGACGGTTAAGAAATCTAGGGAGATTATTTTTAATTTTTTTAAAAAGTAATATTCTCGAATTTAGAGGCGGTTTATTGTAAAGAGTCTGAGACAAAAAATATCTTTCCCTGCCATATTCTCCACTTGGTAGACAAAACGTGGTAACTACCCTTAAAATGTGCCTCGTCTTAAGCGCTACACGTCAAAATTTATTTTGTTTCTTTACAATCAATATTGCGTTATTAGTGCGAGTGTAAACTTTACACTGAAAACAATTTTTTCCGCCCAGAGCGTCGTGGATGATAAATTTTTTTTAAAAAATGTTCTCTGTGAGGTCAGAATAACGAATCTGACCTTCAAACATTTCTACAATTAATACACAGTACCAGGGGTTTAAACTTTACACTCTAGTGGATGAGTAAAAAAACAGATTTTGTCCAAGATTTCTCTGCCAACTTTTTCGGTTATGAGTTAAGATAATTTAAATAGATAAATATAAAGTAACTTTTAAGGGCTACACGTCAGAAGCAAACCGCTTCCAAAAAAACGTAATATTGAGTTGTTTATGGGGGTGTAAAGTTCGAAATCTGAGGTGTAAAATAGGCGAAAAAACAGGTTTTTTCGTATTTAATTGGTAAATCATATCAAATATTTCGCGGAACATAAGTTTGGTACATACAAACGTACTACAATCAAAGGGCTACAAACTGGCCCAAACCGAATTTATTTACACTCAATGGGGCGTTCGGTTCAGATTTTTGAAGTTTACAATGTGGTGGACAGTGAAAAATACGTGTTTGTCCATATTTTTGTTTGCCACCCCTTAGAAAGTACTTTATTTTTATCCTATTCGACCTCTCCCAACTTCTGAACAGAGAAAGTGGAGTGTAAATAAATTCGGTTTGGGCCAGTTTGTAGCCCTTTGATTGTAGTACGTTTGTATGTGCCAAACTTATGTTTGTAAACTTTACACTGAAAAAAATTTTTGGGAAAGAAAATCGGTTTGGGTTTTTTTGAAAAAGATGAAAAAAAACCGATCGATTGCCCCAGATGTACATTCTTGTGCTCAATTTCCATACGCACGTACACGACCGTTAAGCGCAACGCTTACGAGTCGCCCGGGACCACCTTCCCCTAAAAATTATCATATTTTTTCATTCCATTCCCACACATATTTTCAATCAAAATCCGGGATAGGAAAATGGGTACTCGGGCTTAATGCGACTTGAGTACGAATTGGTATGTGTGTTATCATATCTTACGTGTGTTAAAAGATCATATGTGTGTGTCTCATATTTGTGCCTGTCTCGTTTGTACATACCTGTACCCAGGGGCGGATTTTATAGGGGGGGGGCGGCCGCCCCCATTGGCCCAAAAAAGTGCGCAAAATTAAGCATTTTAAAGCGATTTTTAGCGATTTTCGGGTCAAAAACGGCCTAATTTTTCCGCCCAAGTCCAGAGGGTTCCGCCCCCTTAGGGGTACCGCCCCCCTTAGGAAAATCCTAGATCCGACACTGCCTTTACCGTAAGCTTTTGCCCATAGGCCTATTGTCGTATCCATAGATCCTTTTCATCTCTTGGTTCGTGTTGTTACGCCTCTTTTTCCGCCTCAGTTAAAACTGCGTGCGAGCGCAGTTTTGACGGCACTTTAAGATTTTACATTTTACAATCAGTTTTTTGAGCCTGAGAGCCTCTCCGCCAGCTTCCGCGCTGAGCGTATCTTTTTTCTTTTCGTCGCCGTACGTGAGCAGACTCCGTACGTGCCTTTTTATCTGCTTGGCTGCAGAACTCGTCTGTTAGTTTTCCTGCGTAGTGTGCACGCTTCTTTTCGCCGTACGCTTTGTTTTTATCATTCGTGTTTGTGCCAATTGGCATCAGTTGTTGTATGCCTTTGGCGGGGCTTTGTGCCCTTGTTTAATTACATTGTTTGATTTTACCCGATTAGCGTAACACGACGGTCAGCAGCATGTATCCTCCATGCTGTCGCTTTTTAATTGCTTCATAATTTTTCTGTCCAAAAAATATTGTAAAAATTAATTATTTAATTAACGATGCTGGGCTCGGTTGAATTTCCGTGCTGTTGAATTCTGTCCTTGTGCTACACTATACTTAGGAACCCTTAATATTTTCAAGCACCGGAATTCGGTCCAAAACAAGTTAAATAATAATCTTTTTGAGCCCTCAATTAGGTTTCCGGGGAACTTACTTTAATTAGGTACTTAATCTCAAAGGGGTTAAGTGAGTAAGTTTCACTAGATGCGTGCGTAGAGGGACGGGCTACCTTGAATAGGCCGGGCCGCTTACCCCCGAATCGCCGGCTTGTGATCGACCTCCTAAAAAGGGCGAGAACCCCCGTGTGAGCGCATAAGCTTGAGATTCGGGTTAAGTAAGTGAAGTGAACGTAGCTTGAGTCTACGTTAACACATCTGATATTTATTTGTCCTTGGGCCATTGTGGAGACTTAATTTTTTCATAAATGTTGATCGTAATATCAGAATAACGAATCCGACTGAAATTTTCTTTAAACTCTGTGGTTGTGTAAAGTTTACACTGCCTATTAACTCAACTCTTATTCTGGAGCCTTGCGGAAGCTTAATTTTTCAAAATGTTATACGTAAAATCAGAATTGAGAATCTGACTATTAGTTTTCTCTACACCTAGTAGTTGTGTGAAATTTGCACTAATCATTTGTTGTTAAAATGTAGTTTATACTACAAATTTATTTTACTTCAAATCTGAGCGTTAGTGTTCCTTACACTTGATATTTGCGTAAAGTTAATGCTGAAAAACTTTGATCTGTCAAAATAATGTAAGGTTGTCTTGTTTGAGAAGGATAATGCTGATGTTAAGAACAGTATTGCTTTCCGTGTTCTTGGACTACTGTCATTATAATGGCATGTTACTGTATGTGTTTACTGACTGATGTACTCAAATCATACTAATTAAAAGCGGGGTACTAGCAAAGAAAATGCTCCGATGGAACAAAAAAGATGAATATACTTGGAATTGTGGATTATTAAGGATGTAAAAGGAGGGGACTAGGAAAAATCTACCTAAAGTCAGCAAAATCTGCAAAAAATCACACTTTCTCTAAGCAACGCAAAAAATTGAAGTATAGGGAAAATTTCCGCTTACATGTGCCAGAAGCCCTTAGGAATGTGTTAAACAGCTTGACTTCCCCTAAACAACGCAAAAATCGAAGTATATTCGGCGGCCTATGCGCGTTTCTGCAGATTTTCCGTAGTAATTTCGATTATGATGACGAGTATTTTGAGTACTATATTTTTGCTTTGAAAATTTAAAGAAATTTTTTGTGGTTTTTCAAAAAACTATTCAGTTTGCCATGTAGGTGTAAAGTTTACACTGTTATCTTTTACTCCAGAGCATTGTGGAAGGTCAGATTTCATTGAATAAATATAACATTGATTATTTAATAGTCATGAAAGTGTCTTCAAGGCTCTTTTGCGAAACATAGTACGCTTTGTGACTGCACCCTCATGTTTCACAGGCTGCAGAATATACTTCGAATTTTCCATTGTTCAGGGGAAGTCTAACTGTTTAGCACATTCCTATGGCTTCTGCGCATATAGGGAAATCTTCCCTATACTTCGATTTTTTGCGTTGCTTAGAGAAAGTGTGATTTTTAGCAGATTTTGCGACTTTAGGTAGATTTTTCCTGGTCCCCTCCCTTCTACATCCTTAATAATCCACAATTCCAAGTATATTCATCTTTTTTGTTCCATCGGAGCATTTTTCTTTGCTAGTGATGCTTCTGTTTAACACAGGTTTGTACCAAGAATTTTGATTTTTAAAAAATAAACCCTGATATACATAAAAGACATTGCCATCTTAATCACACATTAGCGCAGCCGCAAGCGCCCATTAACGCAGCGCAAAAGATTATTAGTTTATTTCCATTAACTTACTTTCGAAAAAATTCCAAAAATTCATGCCCATGTGAAACAGACTATAGGCTATTCCGATCGAGTCGGAAATGTGTTAACTAGCGAATCAAACGGGAAGATTGCGGTATTCTTCTCTTTGTCAAATTTTTGCTAAGAGTCCTTCAAAAAAGAGAGCTTTTTAGTAAATTTTTCTAAGGGCAACAGTAAGCGAAACAAGACGAATTACTGTAATTCGGCAGATCAGACCAGTGAGGGCGAGTGGCTGAAATTCTTCCATTTTTAATGCACTAAGTCGCCCATATAAATTTAATTCAGGCATTTAATCCGTGCTGGGACATACTACAGTAAGCGCGCTAAATAAAAAGCTATCGGCTGGAATCGAACCCGGGTTGCTTCGACGACAATCAGACGTTTTACCACTAAACTACGCGGGAGTTCGCAGCGCTTCATAAAATCTTAGTCTATTGTGTTTAATGTGTCAACTTAGGATAAGCTGAATGCGCGATTTTTATCTGTAAGTTGATTGATCTGCTGGGAGAGGAGAATAAATTATGCCGCGAAAATCTTATTGAAAAACCCTTCTTTGCTAAGTAGCTACAGGGAGATCTAGCGACCTACAGTAAATAAGAAAGGAGAGGTTACTTTAGCCTCCGAAAACATTTACTGAAAAATTTCCCAGATAAATGAAACGACTATAATCAAATGTTGAATAAGGAAAATAGTGCCTAAGCACAGCAAGGCCGATCTGGGGGGAGGGTCAGACCGTCAGCCGGTATGGAGTCAAGAATTGAGATTTTTGGGCCAAAATAACATAAACTAGTATAAACGCCAAAAACTGACAAACTATGTTATTACACAGTTTCTGGTCATTTTTAAGCACTTTTTAAAGAAATTTTCAATTTTCATCCATTTTCTCCTTCATTTTGCCTCAGTTTCTCGGAAAAATTTATTTTCCACCCCAAGGGTCTAGAGTAGACTCCCCAACCCCCTCCCCCACGTGCATTCTGGCGCGTACTCTAATCATTGAATACCTACATACGTCCGCCGCAAACGCTATTGCTTGATTTTTTGACCGATTCATTAGTTTTAAATACGAAGTGAACACATACAAGTAAAAATCGTTAATAACTTGGTTTATTAGTTAAAAAATAAGAAGTAAAGAGTCAACGTAGGTACATACGTACTATAATGTAGAAAATACGATTTAGAAAACGGCTCGGTTTCTATTTGCTCCAGGCTAAACCAAACTTCAATGTTTGAAAACAGCCTACATCTTACGATCAAAGGTGGGCAGCACTGAAATTCTGGTGGGGTTGCAAGATTTTTCAACGTCAAAAAATGGTCTCAAAAATGGTGGTATGGTATGGCGAAAAAACACAATTTTTCAACGTTTCTCATCGAGCACACTTAATTGGCACAAAGAATTGCGAAAAAAGTTACCCCCTTCTACGCCAACGTGTGCTTACGACCACACATGGGCGTAGGGGGGTTGGGGGTATGCACCCCCTGAAGTTGAAATACCCCCCAGAAGTCAAAATACCCTCCCCCAGAATTCGAATTTTTGAAATTTTTTTTGCTTTTTTAGCGATTTTTTGATGCTATTGGATAGTGCTCGATGAGAAACGTTGAAAAATGGTGTTTTTCTGCCATACAACCACTTCTAAGACCATTTTTTGACCTTTGAAAATTTTTTCACCCCCCTCCCCCCAGAACTCTGGTGCTGCCCACCTATGCTAACGACTAAATAGTAGTATAATAATGATATCTGGATATTAATTTAAAAAAATTAAATTAAATACAATTCATATTTATTACGTGTAGATATAGTAGATGCAGAGTTTAGCCTCGAGTTGCCATACCCGCGCATCAAAGTGTGTGATCACGAACTCGATCCTAGATCGAATGCTCCAATTTACTTTAATTTAATGCTTTTTAAAACTTTAAAAGAGCCAATCTTGTCAAAGATCATGATTTTTGGTTACATTATTTTTGTATGAAAACTTTTTCACCGAGAATAGTATTAGAAGTTTTGAGCAAAATCCAATATGACGGCCTACATTATGCCGAAAAACAAAAAATAAATCTATAATAAACAGAGTTCTCTGGCAACCACGCGCATACATAGATTCTATTAGCATTGAATTTTGATGAAATTTATAATTATATTGAAAACCTAGTGAGGTAAAAGTATTTTTGTTACAAAAATGTTAAATTTTAAGCGCAAAGCACAAGAAAAATACTAAAAAGCTTATTTTTGACCAATTATTTTAGTGACGTCTTGAAAACGTGTTCATTTAATACATATTATGTAAAGTCGGGTAACCTCCTTTAATATTTACATTCCACCTGCGTCTTCACATAAACTGCCTGTCATTGTTAAAAAAAGAAGAGAAATTCTCGTCATCTCACGATTTTCTCTTCTGTAAAATAACTCTAAAACGTGAATGACTAAGGAGATAGAAAAAAGAATTTGTGACGTTATATTCTGAATTTTTAATGAATTTTCGCCAAAAAAGATTCAAAAAATTTCAGATTGCTACCCATGGGCGTGAGGAATTAGGGGGCGGGGGGTTTACCCCCCAGAATTCTGTAGATCCCCGAAAATCGATAGACTTGAATTTTTGGCATGTTTTTTTCGGGATTTTCGCCAGTTTTACACCACCTAGACCTCCCAGAATTCGGTCGCTGCCCATGTATGGCCACCATGGTAAATGAAGTTTGTGGCCCGAGATAATTTAAAGCGGTATGTTCAAGCCTAGCTAGCCAAAGAAATTGAAACCGAGCCAATTCCGGAATAACAAAATTTCAAAAAAAATTTTCATGACCCATGATACGGCGGCAAGCACATCCAACCAACTGGCGTAGAGCAACACTTTTCGAACCCGTTACAATCCAAATCTGTCTTGCACATTCCGCTGCCATTCTTGTTCGTACTCTCGTTATTCAACGCAATAAACGATTTCGAAATGCATTCGCCCGGTTTTTTGGCTTCGATCAAATAAAAATTCGAGCAAACGTTTTTAAATAAACATTTAAAAAAATATAGATTCTTAATTATAAATTTGGAAATTGAACAAATTGTGAAATTATGAATGAACAAATCTTTGAGTATCGTGGACTTATTTTTCATATGTAATTTTATCTTATCAAATATTGTGCGATACGTTCATAATCAACGAAGTCATAAATTGGTCTTTTGAACCAACTCACCTTACTAGCAGATGGGTACATAAACTGTGAGTAAAAAGCGAGATCTCCGCTCAATCAGTGCAATAATGAATTCTTAAAAGCGCACGTTACAACTTTTTAAGTACGGTATGATTTTTTCGTATATTTCTTTAAAATGTTTCAATTTATCATTGACTTTAGCATTATTTTGTTTTTCTTTTCTATGTAAGAACTCGTTGAGTAGAATGATCAGTATATGTACATATGTTGTTATATAAGTACAGCCAAGAACAAAATAAGTTGGTGACGCGAATTTTAAATATTAGGAGGCAGAATGCGCAAACGTGAATAACAATAAATATACTTGAGTTTCACGTCATTTTCACACAATTTGAGAATTTGAGTACATTTTTGAGTATAACTTTTGATCCGCTGGTATTTGTTATAAGAATAAATACAATAAATGATCACAATTCATTCAGCTTGCTCAAAAATTAGTCCATGTTTCATGTTATAACACTGCCCACTGTTTGACAGTCGGTCAAAGCTGATGAACCTGCTCACCGTCGAATAACTCATTTCAGTGAAGTGAGGTTTTTGAGATGAACTCAAGAACCACTGAACGGATTTTCATGAAATAAAATGTTTTAGATTGACAATTTTAAAATAAAACTATTTTGCTCAAAAAAGTATAGATAGCTCATGTCTACAGTATGCTAGGCTCGAAAAAGTGCTCAAACTTTGCTTGGTCACTACAGTATACTGGTTAAGTTTCATATGTTGGAAAATAGCAAAATAGTTAGATATTTTTGAGCTCTAAATTTCACCCCTTTTTGTTTTTCGTGTTTCTGAATAAACGTTTTTATGTATTCTTGACTTTGATTTTATCCAGCTCAATTAAGTAGCAAGTAACCTTGCAAGTTAATTGGGATCGCATTGAAATAAACTCCAATTATTCCATTAATTATATAAATTGAAAGATTCTCTTTAATTTTGCTCGATTTTTTGAGAGCAACGAATTTGCTCTTTCAAACAGTGTCTTTATTTCTTACAACTATAATCCTTAATTCAGCTATCGTGACCTCGATTACTGTCAAATAGCTACGCATCAAGGTCGATTAATAGTTTCAAAAATGCTAATTTCAAAGGAACAAATGTGATCCATTCGCGTTCAGATATTTAAACGCATATTAGTGCATATTTGAGTACATATTACAATTTATTTATTTATAGTTTCTTTTTAATTTTTAAGGCAAAAGCAACCTTTTATCCGAATTTCCTCAAAATAAAATTTTCGATCAGTAGCTTACAGTCGCTGACAATTGGGCAATCGCAAATTTTGTAGCACGACGGCGGCTTGACGGTGGCGCAACTGGCGCAATCGCACAATAAACGCCGTTGATCACTAGCGCAACCGCAGCGTTCGGCGCAATCGCGACGCATCGGCGTCGTCGTCGGCGGCAACGCGCAAAGCGCGCAGTCGCAAGAATGCCACCATTTGCCGTCCTGATCATATCAGTCCGCACCGGTCTTCACCGCTGAATTCTCATTAAAGCAGCCGCATTGTCGAGCGCATCTCACCTGACGTCTAGCTACGCCTCACGGCAACATGGGAGTGGCCGGGACGATTTGCCGGCACGTCACGACACGGCAATGGCCGGGCGACGGCTGGCTAACTGCTCGCGGCGACCAACGAGACGATCATCTTCGCCGAACTGGTACATGGCAACGATTAAGAACCGGCCGACAAAGGACGATAAGAAGAGGTTGATGTCGACGGTGGTGACCAAACAAGAAGCGAGCGGAGATCGTCGATATTTGCAGAATACATCACAAGCAACCAAGGTTGTTCTTCGAACGAACGAGCTGCGGCGAACAGATGTTCCTTTACTGGTTCGGTGACCGTTGTTTTATACGCTTCAAAGATTGTTATAAAACCATATCGATGCGATTTGCAAACATCAAATCGCTTGATCAAACTGCACAGACATTACAGAGTTACTGATAAATCAAACAAAAGAAACCATGGATGACTTTAGTTGAATGGAAGTCCTCAGAACATCACATTGCTTCTGCATCTAGTTTTATTCAAATCCCGTTTCCACCGTTTCAACACAAAGCGCTATATCCACTTGAATTATCACTACAACAGAAAGACTCTATTCTGGTATCAAGTAAAGAAGCACAGCTGTGAGAGGTGACACACATCACGAAATCACAGTGATTGCCATCTGTGTATGGGAAGATATATTCCAATCCAAAGAAATCGTTTGCAATCTAAAAAAAAAGGGGAAATCATCATTGACTTTAGAATGGTTGCATCATTGCTGTTTCCAAAATCAGCCATGTTTACATAGGATTTCAACACAGAACGAAGACGTGACAATCACAGATGTTACAAGGATGTTTCTGAAGGCCTTTGAAGAAATCCCGTTTCAGATACTACAATCGTTATCAAACCATTTTGCAGTTGGACACTTTAGCACCAATGGTTCCATCCGCTTTGATGCTTAAATGTTCGTTGCATAGGTGAATGCAGACATCTCATGATAGTTCATATCACTGTTACAAGGAGAAGAGAGGGTATTCTCGTGGTTAATGTTGCAGAGTTGGCAATAAAATTATTGCGGGGATTTTATATTTCATCATCAAGGTATTGTTCATCAATGTTTGACACTATACAAAAAGTACCAGAACGGAAAAGAAAATCAATTTTATTCGATTTTCAAATTTGTAAAAAACGGCTATGTCCTCTGACTGCGGTGCCAAAGGACACCTCCCGCTTCTACCCTGTACAGGGTGCATGCGTGGGGTTGGTGAAATTTAAATGTCGCTACTACACTCCCAACCGGTAGGCCGAGATCAGGCCAAAACGTCAGCCCACCAAGTGTTATGGGGCCGGAGCCAACCCTGAACATATAAACACTCTTTCACAATTGGGAATTATAGCTGAAATTCGGCGGGAAAAAATTTAATATAGTACCTTTTTTGGGTAAAATAGCGATGGGTTCGCGTCAAAAAGACTACTTTTTGACTTTTCGGACAATGCTTGTTCTTTCAGATGGTGAAAATATAAAAATTCGAAGAATTTATCAAAATAGTACATTGAATAAAACATAGTCAAAAATAATTATATGGCACGAAGCGACGAAAGTTTGACACTTTTGAGCAAGAGTACGCTAAAATCGCTCATAATGAAGCACTTTTTCTGGCTTTTTTCGGAAAATCAATTATTCTTGGGGTCACCGCCGTTTTGTGTGGGTCGGTAGCTGCTCTGTGAGGTCGAACAAAACCCCTAAATTTCTCTAGAAGACGTGTATATTCTGGGTCGTTCCACCATCTGCGAAAATGCAGGATCGTTCTATGTTTTCTTAAATTCTTGATGAAGCAGGGTTTTCATTTTAGTCAGAAATCGAGGATGCTTAATTTCGGCCAATAATCTCGTGTGTTTTTATCGTTTGTTTATGATCAGAAATTCAAATATATTTATAGGCACTCAATCCTCGATAGAAATCGGATAATTTTTGTGCAGATCACCATTTAACGCAGATCTTCAATTAAGTATCAACAAATGCGCGAAAGTTTCTGAAATTTCAAATTCTGTACTATTTTACCATTGCTGATTCGTTAAAGCATACAAATCGCAATCTTG
>JAVLUZ010000781.1:0-13473 GCA_036768485.1 Mermis nigrescens
TCGGTCAAAATATTATTTAATCTTTTATGATGATTGATCAGTCTAGAGTTCGTTGGTGTTGTTTTCAAACTTCATTGTGCTACGTACATTAGGAACCAAAAACATTTCTGATTGATTCGAAGCCAGAAAATAAGTTAATTCATCAACTTGAGCGGATTGAGATAGGTCAACTGACCTTGCGGCAATTCCGGGATTTAGGTAGGTATTCTTAGGACTAAGTGCGTAGCTGCTGAGATCACCCGACCAGAAGCGGTCAGCAATATTAGGACCAAGGGGATCGAAGCCATAGGGTCTGTAAGGGTCCAAAGACTGAAGTCGCTCCAGACTAAGCGATCGGGCCAGCGCTGAGAGCAGATCTAAGTACATAAGTACCTAAGTAAGTCCCGAAGGTGAATACACCCATGTCCGTGTTGTTTTAGTAAACTCGGACCGGCCCTGTATTTACAATAAGAAGATTCATTTTTAGAGGTACCGATGGACCGATCAAGGAGTATTGGTGTATTTACTACTAAGAGTTACGGCTCAAGTTAGTGTCTAATAAGGTTGCATCTGACAGGAGAACTTTCAAATTTTATTGTCTCAATCTATAGACCAAGATGCATTTCTTGGGTGGCTAGCAAATATTAGGCTAACTATTCTATTACCACGGAAAACAGCAGCCGTGGGATTCTTGAAATAAAAACGAATAAAACAGGCATGTGTATTTCTGCAAACTTGTTGCGAGTACCATTAAGGGTGGGTTACATTTTCGACTCCCTGGTGTAGGTATACGCTTCCTGCTTATCGATTCTACAAATTAGTCAGTAATATTTTCCGCTATTTCTGCAAGAGTCAGAATGTCATTTTCACACATTTATTGTTTTGAAGAAATAAGATCACATGACTTCCAGATTAGTGAAAGATTTACTTTGAATTTAATCTCTTTATCAATCGCTAATATAACTTTGAAGCCGGGCTTCGCTCTGTAATCTAATCAAAAAACGGAAGAACGCAGATCAACTACGAAGCAAAAAGGTCAAAGTCTAGCGCTCCTCGATGCCGAAAAATGTCTGGGAAAATTATTTGAAATATAAGCTAAGAAATATATCTTTTTGTCTGTAGGTATAGAAAATATCGTTTCTAATTTTGATCCAATTAGATCATCAGGCTTTTCCCTACTCAAACTAACAACTAACATCGCTAGCGTTATTAGCGTACTTTGTGTATCGATAATTCAGCAATTGTTTCTTTACTCAAATTCCTCTTCCGCTACATAATTTCATCCAGAACCATTTGATACGAAATAAAACCATGTATTTAAATATAAAACTGAATGCAGGTATGGAACATCATGGACTTGAATAAAAAAATTAAAAATAAGCAGCATTTTTCAATAGAAAAAATAAGTACAATAAAATGATGAATTCTTGTGGGTCTGTTTTTGCCGCAAAAATCAGGTCTGCATTTCAGATCATCAAAAGTCAATAAATTCTCAATTTTAATGACGTCATCGAAGCAGAAGTATAAAAAATCTGTTTCACATAACTTCGTGTATAAATTCTAAGACTTTTTATCGACAGTAAGCCGAGGGATATGGTAATTATATATCAGATCAGTGCTATAATCGCGATCTGTCAGATTATTGTCGAGATCGTTTTGGATTTATGACCGAATTTGTGTGAAATAGACTATAGTTTCAAATGCGAGGACATGCCAAAAACATCTGGGAAGGTGTTGGTTTTCGTGATTAGAATCGCGGATAAATTTTACAAATCAACTACACAGTACACTTTCATAAATAAATACAATTGTTTTTAACCGGACATGGAATGTAGATTTAACGCCTTAGACAATCCAAGAAGGAAAAAATATTCTGAGAAAATAATTTAAGATAAAATGGATGAAAATCACTGATTTTCAACAAAAAAGACTGATTGAAATTGAAAGTGTGAAGTATGGAATTTCGGTGCAGGTCGTGAATGGTACTTGTGCATGTGTGGTTATAACATACTAGCCAGCACTCCTAGAACCAAAGACGAAATACCTTAGCATTTTTGTACACTGTATTCGCCAGTACTTTCATTATGACATACTCGATAATGTTGAGAAAAATAACGATAAAGTTCTAATTGCTACTGTAAACAGAAAAAAATAATTATTACCCAGTATTCATTACTGTACACTACTGTAGATTACTGTAGGACATAGATTATTGTAGATTACTGTAGATTCTAGAAATCTGTGTTTTGGTAAAATTTCTGTACTTTACGCCATCCTGACGACCAGAATTGGGTTCTGCCAAAGTACGCTCAGGCCCGGTTTCACCACAAGTTTACGAGTCCTGCGAGTCCCGTTTTACGGGAAAATCAGGTTTCACCATTTCTTTACGAGTTACGAATTACGTTACTACGAGTTACGAGTAGCAAGCTACGGATTACGAGTTCGTAGAACGAGAGTTTCACCACGCTTTTTGTAGGACTCGTAAAGTCTGCTATCTTACGATGTACTTTTCAGTCTCTTTTTACGAGTACTCGTAAAAGCGACTTTGCGTTTTTTCTCTATGGACTACAGCTACATGGTTACAATATCTCTGTTTCGAATGTTATGAACAAATTATGGAATCTGAATTCATTTGTTGGCAAAAAGCGACGAGTTTTCGATAAAGTTAAAAACAATTATCAGCTGAAATTATTATCACTGGAAAAAATTAATGAAAATAAAGCAATTTTATTTGGTGCCTTTTCCTCAACGCTGACAAATTTCAAGAAACAAGCCACTTGGGAATTGATATTTGAATATGAAAAAAGCACGCCTATCCATTCCCGGCTGACAAGGAATGGACTTATGTCCGTGATACCGGTTAGGACAATATACGGCGAGCTTCAATCAAAAGGTTGACAAAAAGACTGGAGAAGAAGGGGAGATTTGAGCGAGCTTAATGAAATCGATTCGGCTGCATTAGATATTCTCGGACGTGATTCTGCTGTGTCAAGGGTTTGAATGTTCCTGAAAGCGAAGATCCGGGGATGAGGCTGACTTCGTAGCTGCTTTGATCGAGAAAAATCCAATGAAACTTGGGCCTGACAGTGTGAATGGTATAGGAACGTAAGATGTTTTCTCATCATCAACATTTTCACAGCAGATTCCTGCTAAGGCTATAACTCCTATCACGGGGAGTTATAGTAATAGTTATTCCCATGGGCATCCCCACAGGTCAACATGAAGCCACCACCAGCGATATAACGTAAGGCTAACAATAACGGATGAGTAGGGGATAAGGCCATATTTCTATCAGTATTGTGCTGCAGTAAATGTCCTCTATCACCAATTATGTTTTCTACCATAGTTCGATTGAGACGAAATCGAGCAACAAAATCATCAAGTTCAAAGTTTATGCGTAAACGAAAAACTTTTTTACGACGTGTTAGGTCAAAATTAATCAGACTATCATTATCACTGTCAGACGTACTAGTATCCATCGAAATCCAAAACAACTCAAATCGCACAAAGCAACCAAAGTCACAAAAAACACTAAAATGATATCATATTACGAGTCCTACGGATCTAGTTTTGGTCCGTGAAAATATTACAGAATTTACGAATCTTTTTGCTCGTAGGCATTCGAACATGACATTGTGGTGAAACCGCCCAGTCGTAATTTGTGAAAATACTCGTAAAAGGTTTCGTGGGACTCATAACTCGTCAGCCCGTGGCTCGTAAATCTTAGTTTTTGGTGAAACGGAAATTGGTAGAACTCCTAGCCCGTACTCGTAAACCTCGTCACCATAACTCGTGACTCCGTAACTTTGTGGTGAAACCAGGCCCAGAAATCCTCAGAAAATCTGCTGCGGAATATGCTAGACTGTTTCTCCGCGTCTTAGACCTGGGCCCGGTTTCACCACAAAGTTACGAGTTACAAGTTACGGGTGACGGGTTTTACGAGTACGGGCTAGGAGTGCTACTGAATTTCCGTTTCACCAAAAACTGAGATTTACGAGCCATGGGCTACGAGTTATGAGTACTACGAGTACTTTTTACGAGTATTTTTTCACGAATTACGACTGGGCGGTTTCACCACAATGTCATGTTCGAATGCTACGAGCAAAAGATTCGTAAATTCTGTAATATTTTCACGGACCAAAACTAGATCCGTAGGACTCGTAATATGATATCATTTTAGTGTTTTTTGTGACTTTGGTTGCTTTGTGCGATTTGAGTTGTTTTGGATTTCGATGGATACTAGTACGTCTGACAGTGATAATGATAGTCTGATTAATTTTGACCTAACACGTGGAAAAAAGTTTTTCATAACGCATAAACTTTGAACTTGATGATTTTGTTGCTCGATTTCGTCTCACTCGAACTATGGTAGAAAAAAATAATTGGTGATATAGGACATTTACTGATGCACAATACTGATAGAAATATGGCCTTATCCCCTACTCATCAGTTATTGTTAGCCTTACGTTAATATCGCAAAAAATATGGTCCCAAACAAAAAACTTGTCCCAAATCAAATATAAAAAATATTGTCCCAAACAGTTTCTCGGACATGATGCCATTCCTTGTCAGCTGGGAATAGATAGCCGATGCTTTTTCCATATTCAAATATCAATTCCCAAGTAGCTTGTTTCTTGAATATGTCAGCTTTGAGGAAAAGGCACCAAATAAAATTGCTTTATATCCATTAATTTTTTCCGATAATAATAATTTCAACTGATAATTGTTTTCAACTTTATCCGAAACTCGTCGCTTTTTGCCAACAAATGAATTAGATTCCATAATTTGTCTCATAACGCTAATAGAAACAAGATAAATCGAAATCCACGAAGCTGTAGTCGATAAGAGAAAAAACGCAATGTCCTTTTTACGAGTACTCGTAACAAGAGACCAAAAAGTACTCGTAAAATAGCAGACTTTGCGAGTCCTACAAAAGACGTGGTGAAACTCCCGCTCTACGAACTTCCGTAACCCGTAGCTCGTTACTCGTTACTCTCGTAGTCAAGTAATTCGTAACTCGTAAAGAAATGGTGAAACCCGATTTCCCGTAAAACGGGACTCGTAGGACTCGTAGGACTCGTAAACTTGTGGTGAAACCGGGCCCAGGATATAAGACAGCAGAATATGCTTGCTGCTGATATATGTTTTAACCGGACATGGGGTTGGGATTTAACACTCTAGATAATCAAAATGGAAAAATATTTTGAGAAAATAAATTAAGATGAAATAGATAAAAATCACTGAATTTCAGCAAAAAAAGACTGATTGAAAGTGTGAAGTATGTAAGAACCATGGAATTTCAGTGGCAGGTCGTGAACGGTACTTGTGCATGTGTGGTTATAACAGTAGTTAACCCTGCTTCCCTAGATCGCAACGTTATAACATAGCCTGTGTTATAGCATAGGCGGAGGGGCTCACAATCTGCTCCCTGGCTTTTATCAGGGCGCAATACTGTAGCATAGGCTGTGTTGTAGCATGGGGAGGGAGGGGTCGCGCGCCAGCCCAGGGCCAGGGGCCCAGGGCCAGGGAGGGGAAATTTCCCTGGGGGAAATAACTCAAGAACCAGCGGTCGGATCGGACTAAAAATTTCAGGGTATGTTAAGTATGGTATGTACAAAATTTTAGCGCGCAACCTACAGTATACCGATTATAGTTTACACTTTTTGTATTTTTCCAGGAGGAAGAGCGGGATGAAGAAGAAAGGTAAGACCTGTTGCAACGGTCGGGCGCCTTGTCGGGGCGCAACGGGCTTAAACCACTCGGTGGCGAACTAAGACCCGACCATTTTTACTTTACACACATAGGTAGGTAGAGGCTCGGATCACGGTTCCTTATAGTAGAAGAACCGCCGGGACATACATTATAAGGCTGTGATTAAATATTTATTTATAGTCTAGGTCCACGGTCTACTGTACTCAGGTAATGAGCAGGGAGACCGCCGATCTAGACTACAAGTTCAACCCCTAAGTTCCAAGCCGTTTTATACTTTTTGTCTTTATGCAGGTAGCAAAATCTATAAATACTAATAATGGTCTACTGTTTAACTAATCTTCTTAGCACTAAAATGGAAGAAATAAGAGAACTTAAAAAGCGTCTTTTTGTGGATGAGGAGAAAAAGCCTTATGGCAGGTCAATCAAACCGGTCATAGAGCTATGTGGCAGAAACCTGGATCGGCCCATGTATGCCTTAATGATCCAGCTTTGTTATTATTGTCAGAAAAATAGTTCTGAAAGGGACATTTTTGAAACAAATTCTGGCAGGTGGTATTTGAATATCCAAATGTGCCCTAGGTGCAGTGAGTTTAATAGAGCCATGCAAGAAGCAGGCAAACGAGTGCTAATGCGCTATTCTGATCAGCAGGCTGAGGAGGAAAAGGCCAAAACAGCTTACTAAGTCTATAAATAAGGGTACGCGTTATGTATATTATATATGCAGCTTATTAAAAGAAAGCATGTCTTCACCCGGTGAACTAGCGTACCACCAGTTTGTCCGAAAGCTGGTTGAAAAAGCTAACAATCGCTACTTGAGCGTCAAAAATGTTCAGAGTATAGGCTCCTGTTTCTGGGGTTACATGAGCGATGCATTCAAGGAGGAACAGCGCGAAATTGATAAACGCGAAGCATTTTGGATTTTTGCATTAAAATTAAAAGCAGCCATTTTAGAAAAAGATATTGATTCTTTGTGTGGCTTGTATGCGGCTTTTGATCAAAATGGAAAGAACATGTGGGAAAACATGTATGATAACTGTATTTTGCAACAAGTAGATCGTGTGTTGTGAATTTACAGAAAAATGTGCGTTTTCGAAAAACGCAGGCTCCCGTTGCTCTTAACCTCCACGCGGTGGGAGCCGGAAACGATCCGTTTGATCGGCCAATAAGAGCATAAATATTAAAAAATTAAACAAATGTAAAAATGGATAAATTGTTGACAAAATTATATTATGACCCTCAAACTGGGTATACTGGGGCGAATCAACTTTTTGCTCGAGTAAAAAAGTTACGTCCAGCTACAAAATTTGAAAAGGTAAAAGCATGGCTGGAAAAGCAGCCCACATATACACTACACAAACCTGCAAAGAAACATTATTCGCGTAACAAGGTAATTGTTAGCGGGGTTGATGAGCAGTGGCAAGCGGATTTGGTTGATCTGCAATCGTTAGCCGACCACAATCATAATTTTAAGTACCTACTCAATTGTATTGACATTTTCTCAAAGTACGCATGGTCAGTGCCACTTAAATCAAAAACTGGTAAAGAAATTATTGCATCTTTTCAGAAAATTTTCAAATCGTCGGGCCGTAAACCATATAAACTGCAAACGGATCAGGGAACTGAGTTTACAAACAAGGAATTTCAGCAATTTTTGAAATCTCAATTTATTGACTTTTTCACGACCAAAAGCGAAATGAAAGCTAGTATTGTTGAGCGGTTTAATCGTACGCTTAAAGAACGCATGTGGCGATATTTCACTAAAAAGAATACATTTAAATATATTGACATTTTGCCCGATTTGCTTGAAAATTATAATAATTCTTTTCATAGGACCATTGGTACATCCCCCGCTAACGTTACCTATAAAAACGAAAGAGAAATTTTGAACAAGGCATTCAGGATTGATAAACCGAACGTTGTCTTTAAATTTAATATTGGTGATAAAGTTCGTATAAGTAAAGTGAAACGCACATTCGAAAAAGGGTTCTGGCCCAACTGGACCGAAGAATATTTCATTGTTAAAGAGAGATTTGCTCGCACACCACCCGTTTATACTCTCGAAGATCAAAAGGGGAAAAAATCAGAGGGTATTTTCTACGAAACCGAGCTGCAAAAAATTAGTGCAAAATCAGATGATTTATTCGTAATTGAAAAAATTATAAAAATTCGTAAAAAAGGCAAGAAAACTGATTATTTGGTGCGCTGGAGAGGCTACCCTCCTAAATTTGACTCGTGGGTTTCTGATATTGTAAAGCTATAAATAGTAAGTTAAATCTTAAGATCAAAAATGGAGTCTATTGGTCAGTGTTTTTTCAATCATATTCTACATCGTTCATCACAATACGCACATTTGTCTAATGATGTAGTAGTAGTCCAACCAAATGTTGTATTCGTTAGGATTGAATTGAACGTGCATTTTTGTAATTTTGTTTTGAATAAATTATATGTGATAAGTATTTATAGACTTTCATCCCAGTCAAATTCCCCACCTGCAGCAAAAATCTCCTTACCTTGTCTATTCACTATACTTTCCAGTGGAACATATGTGCGATTAAACACTTTCAGCAATTCTTTTGTGCCAGGGTGCCTGCTTATTTTCTTACGCTCACGTGCAAGATCGTTAACTAAATCTGTAATGTTTGAGCCTTCAATTCTATTGCCATCTATCACAAGCTCACCATTAGGCTCAATTTCAATAAATGGGTTTGTACGAATGTAGTGAAGAAGGAGTTTTGCCTTTGGAATCTGATTTTTTGGCATACCAACAAGCACATCTTCATCACTCAATGCATTCTTTGCATTGTCAACTATACTAGCTCTATATGGCTGCTGCTTTTGTTCATATAGTCGTTTAAATCTGCTAAGCACCTGATTGTATTTCATGAGTTTTATTTCAGGATGCTATACTTTTGCTATGCAACACTTTCTGCAATTCATTATCCAAGGAATCTAGCACAACATCAATAGGTTTAGTCCGCTCGCTGATTTCAGCGGGTATAAGAATCATTTTTTCAGTATGTTTCATTTTCTACCAGCTATTGCATCAGCTAACAAAGTACCAGCTATTGTAAGTATGGGAGTAAGTAAAAGAGGAAGAAAACCACCTTCCTGTATTATAATATCTTTCTTTTGTTTTGTAGTCGCCTGCTTATTGTTTGCCAGGTATCTTATTTGATTCTGATATCTTCGAAGTTTATTTATATCCTCTTTATTGAAAGGAATATTACCGTTCAGAAAGTTGTTTGCACAGTCACAGAGACAAAGGATTTGATCTTTGCTGGCAGTATTTATAATAGCAGTTCTTTGAGGTTTTTTTGCTTGACTTAGGAGATGTAAACAACCAATATTGCGTGTTAATCGTTCTTTACCCATTTTTTTGTCACAATATCTCTTCTAGTATTTATAGATTTCTGCATATAAACAGTTGGATGCCTGCTAAAAATATTTGTTTTAAGCCTGAGTTCATCTCTAGCATTTTGAGTTAAATCAATTAAAAGGTAACCATGTGGCTGAGAAGTAGCATCAGAATAAGCTTCTAGAAAATATTTAGCGTTGGCAGGATAGAGCTGTCTGGAAAGCATTTGTGCCTGTAGCTGATCAGCAGGGTGTTTGAATAAAACTATATAATCAGAGTTGATGCGTGAAGTTCTTAGACCATCAAAGAAAACGTTTTGAACGATGTGTATAATGCTAATGTTCCAATGATGACAACTCCTTGTAAAAAGTTGCACAATCTGGGCATTACCCTTGCTCTGTTGCATTAGATCATCGAGAATCAAAAGTTGAGGCACATGACTAAATTGTTTCAGGTAATTAAAATCAGGAAGCCCTTCTATGAATGAAACATCATTTAATTTTTTATAAAGAGGCTGATTTTCTGCGAAGCACCACCAAATCTTTTTAATTTTAGTATTAATTAGGCATGCTCTATTCTCAATTAATCGCTTGACAAATGTTGTTTTGCCTGACTTTGTTGGTCCTGAAACAAGGCAGGTGAAAGGATGTTGGAACATCATGGTTTTAGGTATAAATATAAGTTTATCAGGAAGTATTTATAGAAAAATGGTGACTATACAAAATATTTTACTGACTACAGCACTACCCCATACGCTTAACCTCGAAGAAATCTACCAGAAATTACCAAAGACTGCACAATACAATTATTTGAGATTTCCAGGAATTGTATTTCGACTACCTCAGGCAACATTACTGATTTTCAAATCAGGTAAAATTGTATGTGTTGGAGCCAAAACAGTGAAAGATGGTGAAAGTGCTATAAAAGCAGCTGTAGATGCATTAAATGCTAGAAGTGATGATTTAAAGGTGAAACCCCATATGTTTGCAGGTTCGGCAAATTTAGGGTTCTGCATTAATCTTTGCAAATTTTATGAGCTGGTGAAAAGAAAATGCATGTATGAAGTGGAATTGTTTCCTGGTTTAATATACAAATTCAGAAATATAACATTTTTGCTGTTCACAAGCGGAAAATTGATCCTTACAGGTGCAAAACAGGAGCATGAGTTGCATAGAGCATATAAAATAGTTTCAACAATGCTTGAGAAATGCAGGTTAGATACATAATATTTCAAACTTTACAAAAAAATATTCCAAACTTTACAAAAAATTTTCCAAACTTTACAAAAAATATTCCAAACTTTACAAAAAATATTCCAAACTTTACAAAAGTACTATGCTTAAGCATGTAAAATTATTTCCAAATTTTACAAAAAATTTTCCAAACTTTACAAAAAATTTTCCAAACTTTACAAAAAATATTCCAAACTTTACAAAAAATATTCCAAACTTTACAAAAATTATTCCAAACTTTGCAAATTTTTAGATCAATACTGATGACATGGATGAAGTTATGTGTTCATCAATGATTTTTGTATGGAGGTTCGCAAAGTAAAACCTAGCCTCAGGGCTTAAAAATTCCCACAAGTTAAACAGCAGGCAAAGATCGCCCTTTTTCAGGCGTTTTCTGATAAACTTTGAGAAGCTCAAAATAGCATGATCATCAAATTTGAGCAATGTTTGCCTATACTGGTTGCTCATTTTCGGCCAAAAATAATCACCAATGGCATCATTAGACAAATGTGCGTATTGTGATAAACGATGTAGAATATGATTGAAAAAACACTGACCAATAGACTCCATTTTTGATCTTAAGATTTAACTTACTATTTATAGCTTTACAATATCAGAAACCCACGAGTCAAATTTAGGAGGGTAGCCTCTCCAGCGCACCAAATAATCAGTTTTCTTGCCTTTTTTACGAATTTTTATAATTTTTTTCAATTACGAATAAATCATCTGATTTTGCACTAATTTTTTGCAGCTCGGTTTCGTAGAAAATACCCTCTGATTTTTCCCCCTTTTGATCTTCGAGAGTATAAACGGGTGGTGTGCGAGCAAATCTCTCTTTAACAATGAAATATTCTTCGGTCCAGTTGGGCCAGAACCCTTTTTCGAATGTGCGTTTCACTTTACTTATACGAACTTTATCACCAATATTAAATTTAAAGACAACGTTCGGTTTATCAATCCTAAATGCCTTGTTCAAAATTTCTCTTTCGTTTTTATAGGTAACGTTAGCGGGGGATGTACCAATGGTCCTATGAAAAGAATTATTATAATTTTCAAGCAAATCGGGCAAAATGTCAATATATTTAAATGTATTCTTTTTAGTGAAATATCGCCACATGCGTTCCTTAAGCGTACGATTAAACCGCTCAACAATACTAGCTTTCATTTCGCTTTTGGTCGTGAAAAAGTCAATAAATTGAGATTTCAAAAATTGCTGAAATTCCTTGTTTGTAAACTCAGTTCCCTGATCCGTTTGCAGTTTATATGGTTTACGGCCCGACGATTTGAAAATTTTCTGAAAAGATGCAATAATTTCTTTACCAGTTTTTGATTTAAGTGGCACTGCCCATGCGTACTTTGAGAAAATATCAATACAATTGAGTAGGTACTTAAAATTATGATTGTGGTCGGCTAACGATTGCAGATCAACCAAATCCGCTTGCCACTGCTCATCAACCCCGCTAACGATTACCTTATTACGCGAATAATCGTTTCTTTGCAGGTTTGTGTAGTGTATATGTGGGTTGCTTTTCCAGCCATGCTTTTACCTTTTCAAATTTTGTAGCTGGACGTAACTTTTTTACTCGAGCAAAAAGTTGATTCGCCCCAGTATACCCAGTTTGAGGGTCATAATATAATTTTGTCAACAATTTATCCATTTTTACATTTGTTTAATTTTTTAATATTTATGCTCTTATTGGCCGATCAAACGGATCGTTTCCGGCTCCCACCGCGTGGAGGTTAAGAGCAACGGGAGCCTGCGTTTTTCGAAAACGCACATTTTTCTGTAAATTCACAACACACGATCTACTTGTTGCAAAATACAGTTATCATACATGTTTTCCCACATGTTCTTTCCATTTTGATCAAAAGCCGCATACAAGCCACACAAAGAATCAATATCTTTTTCTAAAATGGCTGCTTTTAATTTTAATGCAAAAATCCAAAATGCTTCGCGTTTATCAATTTCGCGCTGTTCCTCCTTGAATGCATCGCTCATGTAACCCCAGAAACAGGAGCCTATACTCTGAACATTTTTGACGCTCAAGTAGCGATTGTTAGCTTTTTCAACCAGCTTTCGGACAAACTGGTGGTACGCTAGTTCACCGGGTGAAGACATGCTTTCTTTTAATAAGCTGCATATATAATATACATAACGCGTACCCTTATTTATAGACTTAGTAAGCTGTTTTGGCCTTTTCCTCCTCAGCCTGCTGATCAGAATAGCGCATTAGCACTCGTTTGCCTGCTTCTTGCATGGCTCTATTAAACTCACTGCACCTAGGGCACATTTGGATATTCAAATACCACCTGCCAGAATTTGTTTCAAAAATGTCCCTTTCAGAACTATTTTTCTGACAATAATAACAAAGCTGGATCATTAAGGCATACATGGGCCGATCCAGGTTTCTGCCACATAGCTCTATGACCGGTTTGATTGACCTGCCATAAGGCTTTTTCTCCTCATCCACAAAAAGACGCTTTTTAAGTTCTCTTATTTCTTCCATTTTAGTGCTAAGAAGATTAGTTAAACAGTAGACCATTATTAGTATTTATAGATTTTGCTACCTGCATAAAGACAAAAAGTATAAAACGGCTTGGAACTTAGGGGTTGAACTTGTAGTCTAGATCGGCGGTCTCCCTGCTCATTACCTGAGTACAGTAGACCGTGGACCTAGACTATAAATAAATATTTAATCACAGCCTTATAATGTATGTCCCGGCGGTTCTTCTACTATAAGGAACCGTGATCCGAGCCTCTACCTACCTATGTGTGTAAAGTAAAAATGGTCGGGTCTTAGTTCGCCACCGAGTGGTTTAAGCCCGTTGCGCCCCGACAAGGCGCCCGACCGTTGCAACAGGTCTTACCTTTCTTCTTCATCCCGCTCTTCCTCCTGGAAAAATACAAAAAGTGTAAACTATAATCGGTATACTGTAGGTTGCGCGCTAAAATTTTGTACATACCATACTTAACATACCCTGAAATTTTTAGTCCGATCCGACCGCTGGTTCTTGAGTTATTTCCCCCAGGGAAATTTCCCCTCCCCTGGCCCTGGGCCCCTGGCCCTGGGCTGGCGCGCGACCCCTCCCTCCCCATGCTACAACACAGCCTATGCTACAGTATTGCGCCCTGGGAAAAGCCAGGGAGCAGATTGTGAGCCCCTCCGCCTATGCTATAACACAGGCTATGTTATA
>JAVLUZ010000781.1:20971-49448 GCA_036768485.1 Mermis nigrescens
CTTAAATTGTCATTTTTATGACTCGCTTGTCGCCTATTGATGAACATTTATACTTCATTGACCCCTCGCCTTTATTATACTCTTGCATCCTTCGTAATTGTCTCGTTTCAGCATGAGAATGATTTTTTCACTCTACTCACCTTTGCTTTTTAGCCGTAAAACTAGCGAAAATTTTCGGCACTTCGCGCCGAATCACTTGAGTATAATTAGAGTCAGGCCCGTATCCAGGGGAAATAGGCGCATGCCACCCCCACGGTTTTTTGTATTCGGCAAAGATTTTTTGCGATGTACAAAGACTTTTGGGGACCCTCTTTGTACACGTACAAAGATTTTTTGGAAGACAAAAACTGCAAAAAAGGTTCGAGAGTCCGCAAAAAAGATTCTCGGCGCTCCGCGCCGAGAATGAGCAATTGTGTGTTCTATATATCTTTATAATTTCAGAAATTGCATTTGGAAAGGAAAAATGCCGGATTTTTTGCGCCGTTTTGAGACGATTATTACTGATTTTTGCCCTCAGAAACCTAGAAATTGCTAAAATACGTAACCAAAGGTCGAACAACTCTGTTTTTGCCACACTAAAATTGCTACTGTACCATATTATAAGACCCAAAAATTTGTGTGTACGAAATGTACAGAGACTTTTGGGGACCATCTTTGTACATGTACAAACGGACGTTGTACAAAAAAAAAACAGTGGCCTTTCCTCCCGAAGTGAAATATGAGATTGGTTTTTTCTTTACTTACCTACCTTTGCTTTTTTTAGCCAAAAATCGCAAAAATTATGGCGCTTTGCCCTGAATTTCACAATTAAAATTAGAGTCTATTGAGTCCCAAGCGTGTGGTTTAAACTCTATATTTTTAGTTTTTATACAACTTAAAGCGTATTTTGCGCCTATGTATTCTGTTATGCACAGGTTTTATGCAGAAAATGAGATTTGTTCAAGAGGGTGTCCATTGAATTCTTACCACATTTAAGGCGTACGGGCAGCAAAGTTTATATACAAAGTGTACAGCTCTAGTGACCGCAAAACGTCTTTTTTAAAATTTATCTTTGACACCCTTATGTTTGCGTATTACTGATCGTGATAATTCTTAATAGAGCGCAAAATTCTTAAACACAAAGTGTATTTTGAAAAATTTTTATGAAAGTTTTTTAGATATCTTTTTCATTTTTTTACCAAATTTTTATACACAAAATATAATTTTGCGTAAAGAATCTTGTTCAACAGAATTTTTTTTTCCTAGCGCAAAAAAATGTTTTTTTTAAATTTTCAGAGAAAAAAATTTTTTTCACAATTGTGTTCTTTACTCTAAAATTATCATGATTTATCAAATAAAACATTCATATGTCTAAAGAAATTTGAAAAAAATCATCGCTTAAGCGCACCACTGGTCGAAACGTGTCAGTCCGATGATTCTGTTGATAATGTTTTTGAGTTTATTGAATAGATAGTTCTCGTACTTGTTGGAGGCTTTTTGAGTTAGGTACATAACAAAAAAGGCCTGCTAATGTGCTAATTACTATTTTCATGCAGATAATGCAAAAAATAGACAATCCAAAAATTGGGGTTTTTTCGGGGGAATTTTTATAAATTTTGAGGTTTTTCTGGGGTTTCCCGAGCTGATTGGGGTTTTTAGGGTTTTCTGAGCTAAACATTGGGGTTTTTATGGACAGCCACTTGGCCACCCTGGTTGCCAAGTTGGGAATATTTCCCCTTTGGAGGTTTCTTGGAGCCGTTGGAGGCATTTTTTAGCGATTGAGGTTTTTTGCGCCTATGCTTAAGCAGTTTTAGGTTAATATTGAGGTTTTTTTGACAAGAGCACTTGGCAACCCTGGACAAGACGACCTGACTTCCAATCGAAAGGTCAGAAAATTTACAAGACAAAAAGAGCGTCTAATTTTGTTACTGAATTGTAGAATATACGGAATATCATATTCATCAATTACATACCTAATCTATGACCACTTCCTCAATAGGCAGCTCCGTTCCTTTGGCTGACTAAATTGGAGATCATCTACTTTTAGATTTTAGAAATAGTTGAAAATGGATTTAATTAAAAACTTGTGACGTTCCGCAAAATATGCAGAAACTGCAAAGAAAGGCGTGAGATTTACGCTTCATAATTTAAATGGAATTCTAGGCCACTTTAGTTGGGTACAGAATCACTTTTCATCCCCCGCAAAAAATTTTTCACCCCTCCAGAATTGGCCATTTTTCAAAGAGTTTCCTAAACTTACCTGAAAATTGGTAGAAAAAGTGTCTTTTTAAGGGTTTTTGGCTATCTATTTGCTCAAAATCGCCAAATTTTCGGCGCTTCGCGCCATATATTCATGTTTTAAGCGATATATTGGCTGAACTTATTCGACTTTTTTCGAAATTTTTTTCAGGATTTTATGCTTTAGAAGGATAGAGTATCGTCAGAAACGCCAAAAAACGAACGCGTCCTACCAGTTCTTTTTGTACAAGGTCCGTTTGTATATGTACAAGGTCCGTTGTATATGCACAAAGGTGGTCCCTAAAAGTCTTTGTAGATTTTGTACACACAAATTTTTGGGTACTATAATAAGGTACTGTAGCGATTTTAGTGTGGTAAAAACAGAGTTGTTCGACTTTTGGTAGTGTATTTTAGCTAATTTCTGGGTCTCTTAGGGCAAAAATCACTAAGAATCGTCTTGAAACGGCGCCGAAAAATTTGACATATTTCCTTTTGAAATGCAATTTCTGCCAATATAAAGATATATAGAACACACAATCGCTCATTTCGGCGCGAAGCGCCGGAAATTCTTACGAATTCTAGGCCGTTTTTATAATTTTTGACTTTCCAAAAATCTTTGTACATTTACAAAGACGGTCCCGAAAAGTCTTTATATATTGAAAAAAATCTTTGCCGAATACAAAAAAAAGACTGGTACCTACTAACTACCGCTCAGGTCGACACTCGACGTTGGTAGGTACAGATACCATACATGTGAGGGGGATGGGGGATCCGCCACCCAAAGTCAGTTGTCCCCCATCCCCCTGAAGCCAAAAATTTCCTGACCCCCCACGGTTCTTTTTTGTTCGGCAAAGACTTTTCGCGATGTACAAAGACTTTTGTGGACCGTCTTTGTACATGTACAAAGATTTTTGGAAGAGACAAAAACTGCAAAAAAAGGTTCCGAAATTCGCAAAAGGCCTCGGCGCTCCACGCGCTGAAATGAGCAATTGTATGTTCTATATATATATATATATATATATATATATATATATATATATATATATATATATATATATATATATATATATATATATATATATATATATTAGAGCTGTGCCGGGGCTCAGGCCCCGGCCCGGTGGCTCGCCGGGGCCTCGGGCCCAGGCCCCGGGCCGGGGGCAGGCTGGCACCGGCACCGGGGCCAATGTTAGAGTTGATTATAATGTAGAAAATTGATAATGTTTGGGCAGATTTACCTTCAAACTCAATTTCAAGCAAACCACAGATCTTGCTAATTCAAATCTTTATTTCACTATGTCAGATTGGTACAAATTTCTAGTTAATAATCAAAATTGACATATTTTAAATTGCAATTCATATAGACGAGCATTTCCAGCTTGCTTGGTAGCAGACAGCTACATACGTCTATCAGAACAAATAGAATAATAAGCCTAAAAAAGTACAAAGTAAAGCACATTGAAAAACGCATCCAAGTCAGAGGAGTTAAATCCATACATGGGCAGCTCAAAAATTCTAGGGGGTCCAAAATTTTTCAAAGTCAAAAAGTGCCTGATAATATATGATAGAGCGAAAAAACACCGTTTTCTCGCGTTTCTCAATGAGAGCTATCTATTAGCACCAAAATACCGCAGAAAAACAAAAAAAAATTCTGAAAATCTATTTCTGGGGGTCTAGCGGATTTTTTTTGGGGGGAGAATGTGAATTCTTGGGGGTCTAGATCCCCCGATGCCCATGTTCTGTTATATCTTGTAATCCCAACAAATATTAACGCTTGACGTGCATATCTACAAACAAGAATATATGCATAGGTACATATAAGGGGTAGGGCAGGGTCGTACTATGAGCATGGTAAAGCACGCTATTATTGGCCCCGGCTCCCGGCTCCCGGCACTCGGGGCCTAGGCCCAACAGCCCCGGCCCGGCCCGGCAAAAAAGGCGGCCCCGGCACAGCTCTAATATATATATATATATATATATATATATATATATATATATATATATATATATATATATATATATATATATTAGAGCTGTGCCGGCCGTGCTTTTTGCCGGGGCCGGGCTGTGGGGCCTAGGCTCCGGGGCCGGGGCCAATAATAGCGTGCTTTACCATGCTCATAGTACGACCCTGCCCTACCCCTTATATGTACCTATGCATATATTCTTGCTTGTAGATATGCACGTCAAGCGTTAATATTTGTTGGGATTACAAAATATAACAGAACATGGGCATCGGGGGATCTAGACCCCCCAGAATTCACATTCTCCCCCCGAAATCCGCTAGAAATTGATTTTCAGAATTTTTTTCTGTTTTTCTGCGGTTTTTTGATGCTAATGGATAGCTCTCATTGAGAAACGCGAGAAAACGGTGTTTTTTTCGCTCTACCATATATTATCAGGCACTTTTTGACTTTGAAAAATTTTGGACCCCTAGAATTTTTGAGCTGCCCATGTATGGATTTAACTCCTCTGACTTGGATGCGCTTTTCAATGTGCTTTACTTTGCACTTTTTTTAGGCTTATTATTCTATTTGTTCTGATAGACGTAGCTGTCTGCTACCAAGCAAGCTGGAAATGCTCGTCTATATGAATTGCAATTTAAAATATGTCAATTTTGATTATTAACTAGAACTTTGCACTAATCTGACATAGTGAAATAAAGATTTGAATTAGCAAGATCTGTGGTTTGCTTGAAATTGAGTTTGTAGGTAAATCTGCCCAAAACATTATCAATTTTCTACATTATAATCAACTCTAACATTGGCCCCGGCCCCGGTGTTGGTTGTGCTCTGCCCCGGTAATGTTTCCACATATATATATATATACAGGCCCGTATCCAGGATTTTATTTCGGGGGGGGGCCGAAAATTTTTGAGACCAGATATCTCGAGAACCATTAGGAGATAAGCGAAAATAAAGACAGTTTTGAGCGTATCTCGGCGAGCTCTATACAATGGTGAAGAAAAATTTCAACAAAAAAATTAAAAAATTTTCACTTTATTTCATTTTGATATACAGCAAATTTATCATTTAAGCTGATTTCTCATCACCTAATCGGCGAATTATTTCTTATCTCTTGCCTTTGTACATAATCATTGTGCTTTACAGAGAAAAACAATACGGATAATGAATAATTCGGCGCGGAGCGCCGAAAAAATTGACATGCTCTGCATATCAACCTCAAATTTGAGCGGTTTTGAGCGGACTATAAGACAAAAAACATATAACTATAAACAATAGATACGGCGCGAAGCGCCGGAAAAATTTCATGTTTCCCATGTCATAACTCAAATTTGAGCTGTTTTGAGTGAGCTAGAAGGCAAAAACTATAACTAAACAATGAATCCGGCGCACAGCGCTAGAAAAAAATTGACATGCTCTCTATGTCTAACTCTAATTTGAGCGATTTTTAGCGGTTCAGAAGACAAAACTATACGTAAACAATAAATCCGGCGCGAATCGCCGGAAAATTTTGAGTTTACTAGCTCAAAAGTACGCTAAAAACCTGTTTAGGCGCTGTTTCAGACGCACTTCGCCAATTATTCATTTTTCCCTTCGGGGGACCCTTAGGAGAAACAAAAAATTTTTCCCCATTTTGGGGGGTAGGCCCCCCGCCCTCCTGGATACAGGCCTGTTCCCATGTCATAACTCAAATTTGAGCTGTTTTGAGTGAGCTATAGAAGGCAAAAACTATAGCTAAACAATGAATCCGGCGCAAAGCGTTAGAAAAAAATTGACATACTTTCTATGTCTAACTCAAATTTGAGCGATTTTCAGCGGTTTAGAAGACAAAACCTTACATAAACAATAAATCCGGCGCGAAGCGCCGAAAAATTTTGTGTTTTCTTGCTCAAAAGTACGCTAAAAACCTGTTTTGGCGGTGTTTCAGACCAACTTCGCCAATTTTTCATTTTTCCCTTTGGGGGACCCTTGGGAAAAACAAAAATTTTTTCCCATTTCGGGGGGGGCAGGCCCCCCCCGCCCCCCTGGATACGGGCCTGTATATATATATATATATATATATATATATATATATATATATATATATATATATATATATATATATATATATATATATATATATATATATATATATATATATATATATATATATATATATATATATATATATATATATATATATATATATAATTTCAGAAATTGCATTTTGAAAGGAAAAATGTCAAATTTTTTGGCGCTTCGCTCCGTTTTGAGACGATTATTACTGATTTTTGCCTCAGAAACCTAGAAATTGCTAAAATACGTAACCAAAGGTCGAACAACTCTGTTTTTACCACACTAAAATCGCTACTGTACCATATTATAGTATCCAAAAATTAGTGTGTACGAAACAGTACACAGTCATTTAGGGACCATCTTTGTACATGTACAAACGGACCTTGTACAAAGAAAACACTGGACCCCACCACTGTTTTTTTTGTAGGAGACAAAGATTTTAAGGCTCAGTACAAAGAGTTTTCGGAGCCATCTTTGTACAATGTACAAAGACTTTTTGGGGCAAAGTAATAGTAATTTTAACACTTTGTTGAGTATTTTATTAGCAAAATTTCAAAATTTTAGGCGCTTCGCGCCGAATATCATGATTACATTGTATTTAGCGCCGAGCGCTGGCATTAAACACTCCAAAATCTTTCTTCTAGTATCTTTGTACAGATTTTAGCATCTTTTACATCTATTTCTACTGTTTTATAAAGATTTTATGCAGAAAAAAAGAACTATTAAACAACTTTGCACTGTTTTCTGCCATTTGAAGAGAAAATTGACTCTTTTATCTTTGCGTTGCATTAAAGTCATAAGCAAATTGGTGTCTATTATGAGATTCACTCAGCACATTGCAATCGCTTTATTATTTATAATTGTGTAACACAAGTTATTTTAATTTACTGAGTCGAATTTATGTGTAATTTCAATCTAAGACTCATGAAAATTTTGGCATTTCGGGCCGAACTAATATAACCAGCTGAATTTAGGGCAAAGTTACACCTTTTGCGAAGCGTGCGGGTCAGGGATAACAATCTAGTAGTATGTAAAAATGTGTACATTCAATGGCATATCTATACGTTATATGTACAAAAAAAATTTCGCTCTTTACAAATACTTTTCCGGATATCTTTGTACATGTACAAAGTTTCGTACAAAAAAAACAGTGCCTTTACCCATTTTAAAAAAATTGAATTTTCCGGTTGTTTTGTAGGCTTTTTGGCCGTTTTCGGCCAAAAAATTGGAGATCATTTACCCGCTCCCTAAAATGGCCGGGACCTCCCTCCCATTTCGAGCCACTGCATGTGTGATAGATATCTAACTGCAAAGTCCCCAAGAGCTCGAGCTTTGAACAAAATTCGAATTCGTTTGAGAAGCAACACCTAACCTAGATATTAGTATTTTCTATGCGTCAGACGGAAAATTTGGCTATTTGCGTAGGCGTCATTATCTAATTCTTTTTATCTTAATAAACAAAACGAATCAACGTTTTCGAAAGTTCTTGTTTTGCTCTTCTTACAGGTCGTATCTAGGGGGATAGGAGGGCACGTGCCTCTTCCCCGAAAATGAAATCTAAGAACGATTTTTTCTTCTACTCACGTTTGCTTTTTTAGCATAAAACCGAAAAAATTTTTGGCGCGCCGAATTCCACAATTTGTAATTACAATCTGTTTAGCCCTAAGCGCGTGCTTGAAGCACTCGATCTTCAGTCATTATACAGCCTAAAATCATAGGTGCACAAGGTCAGGGTCGACAGGGGGGAGAAATCGCAAAAAAATCCAAAACAGTAAATTTAAATTTCATGATTTTTTTGCTGTTTTAACGATCAAAATGGTCCCAATAGTCTATACAACGTTTTTTCGTAGTAATTTAGCATTTTAAAAGCATTTTTAGGCCATTTTGACAGCATTATATATTACTTTTAATATTGAAAAATGCAAAAAAATTCATAAATTCGGGCGATTTTTGTTTAAAAAGCAGTGATCGCACGGGGACCCCGACGCCCGAAAAAGCCCGGCCTAAACCCCGACCCCGACCGACGCCCGGGGGGCATGATTTTTCGAGTCAGGGTTCAACCCTTTTCGGGGGTGAAATATAGCATTTGATTTGTTGGTACATAATTGTATAAATAACAAATAAATTCGGAACGAGGACTATTCATTCACCAGCAAAATTAATATGTTAAACTCGACACTCGCGATATTTCATAAAAAGTACGCCTGGTCGCCATGTTGTTAAGACGTACATACATGTTCGCATATTTTCCATTATGAAGTGCGCCGAAATTACTGCGGAATCACAGGTATAGCCGGGGGGAATGGAGGCTGCTGCCCCCCGGAATTTTCAGAAGTATGTTGATTTTTCTGGCGCAATGTGTCCAGGAACATTGAGTTTAAAAAAGGCACAAACGTCAAAAATTTTCCGGCGTGCGCCGAGTCGGTAATACTTATTGTTATATATACAGCTCGATGAATTTAAAAGCTTGAATCTGTTAAAATAATCCAGCAGTTCGCAGCACTTAAGTGATTTAATGCACTATTAGTTCATTGAATGAAACTGCACATGCTTGTTGAACATAATAATAAAAGTGCGAAAATGTTTGCGTACCAATTTATCTATTCTCTGCTTTGTTTATCCTTCTTTACAAGGACACATAATTCTATTTTAAATGAAAGTAAAGGCCAAATTTTCTTGTGTTTTTGCGCATTTTCAGTCTTCTGAACTAATTAATAAGAAGGCCACGAATGGGCCTGAAAATGGTGAGAACAAAATTCTCATTGATACATCTTTCAATGACTTATTGGTCGCGATGCGACCCCTTGCTGCGCTACATACTTAGCAAGCAGAGGCGAGAAAACGCATTTCAGCTCAGAAGTTTTGTGCAGTGTAGGTGTTCATCGATTTTAAGTTTTTTGGACTCAATTCAGAACCGAGATTTTGCCAATTTGCGAAAATTTTAACTTTACTAATTAAAAATTCGAGTGCTTTTTTACAAAATTTTCGGGGTTCTGCTCTGGACCTCGCTGGTGGCGCTTGAGCGCGCCACCCCAGACCCACAGCTGTACAATCTCGTTCTACATGTTGGAAGAGATTTTTAGGAGGACAGAAAAGGTAAAAGGATTAGGAATTTTTAAAATTTTCGGCGCTTCGCGCCGCAATTAGTTCATCTGTTCTGTATGATTTAAGTGGTATAAATTGAGTTTAAAGAGTAAAAATGTCAAAATTTTTCTGCGCTTAGCACCGCCGATTATTGTCTTGGGTGGTAAAATATGACTGAATTTCTTGATGCTTTGCGCCTTTTATGATTTCCGAACTGTTTGTCAATAAAAAGGCGTAAATTCTACATGAAAACTGATAAAAATTTCGAAAGGTACGGCGCTTCGCGCCATTGGCTCCTCTACAATTAGTGCGCCATAGAAAACCGTTATGAAAAAACTGTGGAAGAATACGAAAAAGCGAGAGCGATTAGTGATTAAAATTGAAAGTAATGCCTAATTGCTAAAACTATGCTTTAACTTGGAATGAAAATAAAATGTTGAACATAACCAGCTTCATTAGTATGCTCTACAAACAAATGAAGGTATCGTTTTTATCCTTTTCAAATTGGTATGTAATCATGCACTGTTAGTTGTTAATCTTCAACCCCGACCCCGACCCTGAAAACCGGGGTTTTTCATCCCGACCCCGAACCCGATCGGGGTAAAAAGTACTTAAAAGTATTAATCTGGCGCGAAGCGCAGGAAAACTTTTACGTGTTACTGCTTTTGACCTCAAAAATGATGCAATAAACGTTTTATCAGCTCAAAATCGCCGGACAGTACCTGTTCCACTGACCCTTCAGTAGGGGGTAATAGTTCAGGGAGGATAATACTCCCTCTCACCCCCTCCCATATATGCATGTATGCCTAAAATAAATTTTTCATCTGTCTTCTTTTTTTGCAGGTTCTATGCAGAAAAGGGGAATTGTGCATATGCTAGAAGCGTGAATGACAGAAATTTTTTGGTGATGAATTATTTTAGGCTGATTTCAGAATCAAAATGTGCTAGATTTGATGAAAATTTAAACGTAACGATTAAGCTTAAGGGTGCTCTTTTTACAAAATATTCCCGAACTCCCGCTGGGGGGGCGCTTGAGCGCGCCACCCCAGACCCCAGCTCCAGAAGAGGTTGTCCCATACATGTAACGGGGGATGGGGGATCCACCCCACCCAAAGTCGGCCGTCCCTCCATCCCCCCAAAGCCAGAAAAGTTTTGCCCGCCCCCTAATTTCTGGAAAAAATAAAAGTTTTTTGGCCGTTTTTACGTGTTTTTTGGCCGTTTTTGGACAAAAATTGTAGGTCAGTTACCCCCCCCCCCCCCTAAAAGTTGCCAGGACCTCTGCCCAAATTTTAGCCGTTACAGGTATGGGTTATCCCTTGGATTCTTAACAGGTACCTGAGTAGCATAATCTGCAATGTACGCAGCTATGTGATCGTTTTTTTAATTCATCCTTTGGTCCTCTTGTGCTTTTGAAAAAATTTTGGTCATGCCCCCTCCCGAAACAAGATCCTGGATACGGGCCTGCTCTAATGTGTTGTTGTTTCATTATTTTATACCGTGTCATAGCTGTTAGGTATAGCGAATGGATTTACTCATATACAAGAGTCATAAATTTAGCAACTAACCGCAATTCAATATTTATGTGGCGTGCCTACAAATGTTCAACGAATAACGTGCGTAGCGCAATCGATGACAATTCAATTATTTACCAAAATTAGAATCGGCGAACTTTCATCATCAACGCGTTTTCTGGTTCGGATGCTTTTGCCCGTGAATAGGAAAACTTCCGTCAATTTTCAACTAACGGCGTTGAATCGACACGGCGAATACGAATGGCAAGATCCGAAGGACGAATCTGAAGTCGTAAACGTCGCTTACGTGACCAAAGATGGTCAAGAAATCAGTGTTCGTGGCAAAGTTGGCGACAACCTAATGTATTTGGCGCACAGGTGACCTCGAATGGCGTTTATCAGCGCACAACAGTGGGTGGGGATAATACATACACATAGGAGAGAAGGGTGAGGTGCATAGTTTCCCAAGATCGAAAGTTCAGAGGGGGTGAAATCCCAAAATTTGAGACCACTAAATTAAGATTTCTAGCCTTTTTTGCAGGTCAAATACGCAAAACGCTTCAAAACATCCTATACAGCACGTTTTAATGTGAAAAACTGCATTTTTAACTACTTTTTGTCCCATCTTGACTAGTTTCGTCACTCTTGTAAATAAAAAATATAAGAATTCATCGAAAATTTTGACTTTTCAGATCATTTTAACTTCATTCTAGGTATTTTATGGGTAAATAAAACAGAAATGTACTAGTCGGCGAGAAGCGCCGAATAATTTTTATCATCTGCGCTGCTTTTGTACCCAAAAATCATTGCAGAAAACGTTTGATAGCTCAAAATCGTCTGACAGTGATTCAAAGTCTCGGACCCTGAGGGGGAGGGTAATACCCCCTCCAGAGGCGTAGCCAGGATTTTGGTTCGGAGGGGCATGCACAAAAATTTTTAAAGACTACTTTTGCATCGAATGCTTTGATGTGGTACAGTGGCACGATGTATTGTAAAATTGAGTTTTTCGACCATTAGTTGTGTAGCCTAGCTGATTTATGGGTTTCTGACGATCAACAATACAAAAAGTGTGAAGCGGCGCAAAGCGCCGAAATTTTTTAATTTTTTTACCGTTTTCGTGTAGAATTTACGGCTTTTTTATAGACAAACAGATCGGAAATCATGAGTGACTCAAAATGCCCAAAAATTAAATCATTTTTACCGCCGTTAACATTTTGTAGCCCTGTGAATACTGACAGTCTGACAGAGCAGAAAATTATCGAATTTGTGCAAAACAATTTTGACATAATGCCGTAAGTTCAGGCTTTTCTAACAGGAAAACTGCGCATTAATAACTTAGTATGAAGCACTAGAATATTTTGACTGATTCACGCTTTTAAACGCAATGCTGGAGCTTTAAAAGAGAAACAACTGTAACCGGCGGAGCCATGCACCAGAAAATTTTGACGCTTTTGCTCTTTAAACTTAATTTATACCTTTACATCATACAGAACAGACAAACTTTCCAGCGCCGCCGGAAACTTTAAGAAATTTCTAACCCTTTTACCCCTTTGTGTCCTACCAAGTTTTTTTACACGTGAAGTAGATTTTAAGGCTGGCCACAGCGGGGTCCGTTGCCGTGCCCCGGAAAATTTTGTAAACAATGCACTTCAATGTTGAATACTAATGATTAAAATTTTTGCAGAATCGGCCAAATCGTAGTTCTGAATTAAGCCCGAAAACAGCTAAAATTGATCGACTCACACAAGACTTCTGAGCTGAAATGCGTTTTTCGACCTCTGCTAAGTATGCAGCAACGGGTCCCTGGAAAATGTATCCATGAAAATTTTGTTCTTACCGTTTTCAGACCCATTTGTAGCCTTCTTATTAACAGGATGTAGTTCAGAAAACAGAAAATGCCTAAAAACACAAGAAAATGCGGATATTCTTTTCGATTACAATAGAATTATGTGTCCTCGTAAAGAAAGGCAAACAAAGCTCAGAATAAGCAAACTAGTACGCAACCATTTTCACACTTTTACTATTATGCTCAATAAGCATGCGCAGTTTCATTCAACGGACAAATAGTGGATTAAAGCACTAAAGTGATCTGAAGCGCTGGATTATTTTAGCTTATTCAAGCTTCTAAACTCACGGATCTATATAACAATAAATAATAATGACTCGGCGATAAGCACCGGAAGATTTGGACGTTTTTTGCCTATTTGAACTCAATTTTCTGATCACAATTATTGCACCAGAAAAATCAACAAGATTTTAGAAAAATTTCGGAGGGGGTATATGCCCCCTATGCCCCCCTGGCTACGCCCTTGCCCCCCTCACCCCCCTATTGGAATGTGTGGTGAGGTGGTATTACTCCTCGCTGAAGGGTCAGCCACACAGGTACAGTCCGGCGATTTTGAGCTGATGGAACGTTTTTCGCATCATTTTTGAGGTCAAGAGCAGTAGATTTGTCAAAATTTTTCCCTGTGAAGTCCTTTTGTGTACCGTTTACTTAAAAGCGCCAAAAATTGATCAATTTCTGTATTTTGTAGTGCTAAAAATGATGTACGCAGTCAAAGTGGACTAAAAATGCTTCAACAATGCGAAATTACCACGACGAGACGTTTAACTGGCTATTTTGACCATTTCGGTCGTTTGAACAACAAAAGTTATTGAAAGTTAAATTTACTGTTTTCGATTCTGCGATCTTACCTTCCTGCCGACCCGGACCTTGTGCATCTTTGGCGAGAACCCCTACTAAAAGTCGGTCGTCCCCTCCATCCTCCAACAGTCAGAAAATTTCAACCCCTCCAATTTTTGACAAACACCTACATTTTTTAGCCATTTTTAGGTGCTTTTTGCCATTTTTTGTCAATAATTGAAGGTCAGTAGCCATACGCGGGCAGCAGCTAAATTCTGGGGGGTTAAAAAATGGTCTTATAAGCGGTCGTATGGCGGGAAAAACACTATTTTTCGACGTTTCTCATCGAGCACTATCCAATAGCATCAAAAAAATCGCTTAAAAAGCAAAAAAAATTTAAAATTTGAATTCTGGGGGGGGGTATTTTGATTTCTGGGGGATATTTCAACTTCTGGAGGGTGCATCCCCCCAAACCCCCCTTCCCCCACGCCCATGTGTGTCAGTAACCCCTCCCTTAAATTGGTTGACTACCCCCATCCATCCAAAATTTGAGCTGTTACACATGTCTGGAGTGCGTTTGATTGGGCGATTGCCGATTTTCATTTCATTACACGGCGGTTCAAATTTGGTAGTCAGAGTTTTTAAAGGTCAAAGGGCAAAAGAAATCATTATTTCTATGTCGGTATCTAAGCTTCTAGCGGCATGAGTACTTTGCGAAAAATGAAACTTCAATTAGCATAGAAAGCGGTTATTCAGCGACTCCGTCCGATTATTGTTATTTTACTAATGGCACCTGCAGTTTTTACTGAAGTCAAAAAGCATCCGTAAGTTGCGACTAACTTCAATGGATTCGTGATAACGGTCGCACCTGGGGGGGGTCTAAGTCTAAAAAAATTCAAATATCAAAAGTACCAAAAAATTTAAAATAGGGCAAAAAACGTTTTTTAACGTTTCTCATCGAGCTCAATCGGAATTATAATTTTCTTTGAAAATTTGATTTCGTGAGGTCTTTTGAATTTTCTTTGAATGATGACATCTCTGTACAGGGGCGGATTTAGAGGGGGCGGGGGCGGCCGCCCCCATTGGTCTAAAATAGTGCGCAAAATTGAAGATTTTTTGAGCGATTTTTAGCGATTTTCGGCTTAAAACGGCTAATTTTTCCGCCCAAGTCAGGGTTCCCCCTTAGGGGTACCGCCCCCCCCCCCTTAGGAAAATACTGGTTACGCCACTGTCTCTGTATACATGTTTTCATACTATTAAAATATAATGCGTGTACAGCAGTCTAATTAGGGGTTGGCCGCCCCTCGTCGTAACATATAACGTTTTCATTAGTGTCCCTTGAAGGGAGAAGTTGAAATTTTTTAACTTCAGTAAGAAAGACTGTCAAAACAGGCTTTTATCACACTATGGAGCTATTGAATATAAAAGTTTTCATATACGATTCCTTTTTTGTATGCTTGTTTTCTAAAAAGCCTAGGCTTGACCTTGCCGTATTACATATTATTTTTCGTATTATTTTCCTCTCTAAGTCCAAAACTCAAGTACAAGAACGAAAGTTTCAAGAGTGGAGCTTGCATTTGATGTGGGGTAATCAGTCGTACGTAAGTAAATTAAACGATTGATTTTTGTACGAGGGTCACTCCGGAAGTCTTGAGCCCCCTAGTCAATATTTTGTTTACATTATTTATTTTACTCTTTTTCTGGTAAACCATTCATCCCATACATTTTCATAAAGTCAAGTGGGGTTCAAGTAGAGCTGCACGCGGGTACCCGAACGGGTACCGCGGGTATACCACGGGTAGAAAATAGTTTTACTACCCGGGTACCCGACGGGTACCCGGGTATACCCGGGTACCCGAATCCCCTGACATAAAATGGAAAATTAGCACTGCAGTTATGCAATATGTGCTAAGAATCGAATTACAAACCTAGAAACGTATTGCTTCTAAAGTGCGATTGAATCACAATGTAAATGTGATTTGATATAATCAACCGTATATTGTTAATTAAGCGAGTCTCTTAATATTTCCTATTGTCACAGTATATCGCACATACGCAAATTCCATTATTCAGGTCTTTAGGTAAATTATTTTATTTGTGCCGAATTCTTCTTATTCTCTATTGTAAACAAATTTAAACAAGAATTTATCTGCTAGCGACGCTTTTTTCTAATGCATTTACTTCTGTGACCATTATATAAATTTAGACTGCAACTTTTATTCACGTCGTGCGCGCAACTGTTTTAGTTAGACCTGATTCAAAGCCTATCGATGTTCCAAATGCAGTCAGCCATAGGCGTAGCCCCCCAAAATTTTTGAGAAATATTGTTGATTTTTTTGTTGGACTAATGTGTGTCCAGAAAATTGAGTTCAAAAAGACAAAAACGTCAAAATTTTCCGGCGCTTCGCGCCAAGTCATTATTATTTATTGCTATATAGATCCAATGAATTTAAAAGCTTGAATCAGCTAAAATAATCCAGCACTTCACATCACTTTAGTAATTTAATGCACTATTTGTTTGTTGAATGAAACTGCGCATGCTTGTTGAACTTAATAGTAAAAGTAAGAAAATGATTGCGTACCAGTTTGTCTATTCTCTGCTTTTTTTGTATTTTGTGTACCAGTTTGTCTATTCTTTGTTTCGTTTGTCTTTCTTTACAAAGACACATAATCCTATTTTAAATAAAAGGAATGGCCGAATTTTCTTATGTTTTTGCACATTTCTTGTTCTCTGAACTACTTTTGTTAATAAGAAGGTCATAAATGGGCCTGAAAACGGTAATAACAAAATTTTCATTGATACATCTACAAACTATTAAGGGTGGAAAAAATGTCTAAATTTCTTGGCACTTTGCGCCACTTATGAATTCCGAACTGTTTGTCAATAGAAAGGCCGTAAATTCTACATGAAACGTTTATGCCCTCGAACCAAAATTCTGACTACGCCTCTGCAGTTAGCTCCAGAAAGACTTGTTTTTGAATAAATTTTCATTTCTGATTGATTTCAAAATTGCTTTTCGTCAATGTGTTTTCCTGCTTCAAATGTTTTAATGACGCTATGACGATACAAAACCTGCTTCACAATTTTTTGCTTTGAATTATGAAAATGACTCAAATTTCATTAAATGCATACGAATTCTTCAGATTAAAGCCTTGATTCTATTTAATCTTGCATTAATTTTTCAGTAATTTTAGTGCTTAAATATCACTTTGTCCTATACCTCACTGTCAACCAGTGATCGTACAGGAGACCCTGACCCCGACCCCGGAAAACCCCGGCCTTAACCCCGACCCCCGACCGGGGGCAAGATTTTTCGAGTTGGGGTTGAATCTTTTTTCGGGGGTGAAATATAGCATTTTATTCTTTGGTACATAGTAGGATTGTATAAATACCAAATAAAGTCGGAACAAGGACGATTCATTCACGAGCATAATGAATATGTTAAACTCGACACTTGCGGTATTTCATAAAATGTACGCCTAGTCGCCATGTTTTTTAACACTTACATACATGTTCGCATATTTATCATCATAAAGTGCGTCAAAATTACTGACACACGGAATCATAGGCGTAGCAGGGGGGCAGTGGGGGCACATACCCCCCCCCGAAATTTTTCAGAAATTATGTTGACTTTTCTGGCGCAATGAGTCCAGAACATTGAGTTCAAAAAGGCACAAACGTCAAAATTTTCCGGCGCTTCACGCTTAGTCATTATTATTTATTGTTATACAGATCCGATGAGTTCAAAAGCTTGAATCTGTTAAAATAATCTAGCGATTCGCATCACTTTAATTATTTAATGCACTATTAGTTCATTGAATGAAGCTGTACATGCTTGTTGAACATAATAGTAAAAGTGCGAAAATGTTTGCGTACCAATTTTTATATTCTCTGCTTTGTTTATCTTTGTTTACAAGGACGCATAATTCTATTTTAAATAAAAGAAAGGCGAAATTTTCTTGTGTTTCTGCGCATTTTCTGTTTTCTGAACTATTTATAATAAGAAGGCCACAAATGGGCCTGAAAACGGTAAGAACAAAATTATCATTGATACATCTTTCAATCACTTATTGGTTGCGACTTGCGACCCGTTTGCTGCTCTCACTTAGCAAAGGTCGAAAAACGCATTTCAGCTCAGAAGTTTTGTGCAGTGTAGTAGTTCATCAATTTTAAGTTTTTTTCGGGCTTAATCCAGGACCGAGATTTTGCCGATTTGCGAAAATTTTAACGTTACTAATAAATTAGAGTGCTTTTTTTACAAAATTTTCCGGGGTTCTGCCCCGGACCCCGTTGAGGGCGCTTGAGCGCGCCACCCTAGACCCCCAGCCGTACAATCTCGTTTTACACGTGCAAAGAGATATTTAGGAGGACAGAAAAGGTAAAAGGATTAAGAATTTTTAAAAATTTCTGGCGCTTCGCGCCGCAATTAGTTTATCTTTTCTGTATGATTTAAGCAGCATAAATTGAGTTTAAAGAGTAAAAACGTCAAAATTTTCCTGCGTATAGCACCGCCGATGATTGTCTTTCTTTTTGTAAAGCTCCAGCATTGCGTTTAAAAGCCTGGATCAGTCAAAATATCTTCATACTAAGTTTACAATTCGTAGTTTTCCTGTTCTGCTCTGTCAGACTATTAGTATTCGGTATTCATATATCTATACAACATGTTAAGGGCGGTAAAAAATGACTGAATTTCTTGGTGCTCTGCGCCACTTATGATTTACGAACTGTTTGTCAATAAAAAAGCCGTAAATTCTACATGAAAACGGTAAAAATTTCGAAAATTTTTGGCGCTTCGCGCAGTTGGCTCCTCACAATCAGTGCGCCATAGAATACCGTTTAGAAAAAACTGGAAGAATGCGAAAAAGCGAGAGCGATTAGTGATTAAAATTGAAAGTGATGCTAAATTGCTAAAACCATGTTTGAACTTGGAATGAAAATAAAATCTTGAACTTAACCAGCTTTATTAGTATTCTCTATAAGCAAGTGAAGTATCGTTTTTATCCTTTTTAAATTGGTATGTAATCATGCAATGTTAATTGTTAATCTTCAACCCCGACCCCGACCCCGACCGGGGGTGAAGATCTGACCCTGTACTATCACTGCTGGTCATACCGTAAATAACACGATTGTTCGACTGCATTCTCTTTTATCTAAGGTCCTATCCAATGGCATCAAAAAATTGCTAAAAAAAGCAAAAAAATTTTTCTGGGGGGGTATTTTGATTTCTGGGGGGGGGTATTTCAACTTCTGGGGGGTGCATACCCCCCAAACCCCCCCACGCCCATGTGTGGTCCCAACCTCATTTTTGGGGAGGGGGCAAACGACCGCCTTCTTTGGTCAAAAATGGACAAAAAACGGCCTAAAAATTATTTTTCAAAAATTTTGTGGCTTCGGGGGAGGATGGGGGATGCCCCACAGGTGGGCAATGCCGCGCCACCGGGTGGCGCCAGAAGGCACTTTAGTACCTTCAGAACCCCAGCTGGGTGGCGCCAGAAAAAACAGTTTTTGACTTGTGGTGGGTTGAATTTTTTGACCCAAAAAAGTGAGAAAATGATACAACCAACCAACTAGGCAACCAAGCAACCAACTAAGCGGCCAAGCAACCAGCCAACTAGCCAATTAAACAACCAACCAACTGGCCAAAGAACCAAACAACCAACTAACTAGCCAACTAATTAACCAAGTCAGCGGCCAACTAACCAATCAAACAACCAACCAAGCACCTACCAAACCAAACAACTAAGCATTTGGCCAAACAAACAACCAACCGACCAACCAACCAACCGGCCAACCAATTGATCAACTGGTCAACCGCTCAAGCAACCAACTAGCCAACCAGTCAACCGGCGAAACAACTAACTAATTAGCTAAACAACCAGGCAACTAAGCGGCCAAGCAACCAACCAACTAGCCAACCAAACAACCAACCAACCGGCCAAACAGCCAACCAACTGGCCAACCAACCAATCAACTAAGTGTCCAACCAACCAACCAATTAGCAAACCAACCAACCAACCTCAACAAAAGGGACCCCATACCTTCAGAACCAAAACGCATTGCCCAGGTATGGTTGGTTGGTTGGTTGGTTGGTTGGTTGCTTGGTTGGTTGTTTAGTTGATTGGTTGTTTTGTTGGTTAGTTGGTTGTTTGGTTGGTTGGTTGTTTGGTTGGTTGGTTGGTTGGTTGGTTGGTTGGTTGCTTGATTGATTGGTTGGTTGGTTGGTTGGTTTATTGGTTGGTTGGTTGCTTTTTTGGTTGGTTAATTGGTTGTTTTGTTGGTTGGTTAATTGGTTGGTTGGTCATTTGGTTGGTTGGTTGGTCGTTTGGTTGGTTGGTTGTTTGGTTGGTTGGTTGATTGGTTAGTTGGTTGGTTGGTTCGTTGAATGGTAGGTTGGTTGGTTGTTTGGTTCATTGGTTGGTTGTTTGGTTGGTTGGTTGTTTGATTCATTGGTTTCGTTTTTGTGCATTTTCTTATATTTTTCTGTTTTTTTCCATCACTTTTTTGCTTTTTTTGTGGAAATTATTTAATTGATACTTGCAGGTCTTCCCACTGATACTGACTTGGCTCTTATTGATACCGGGTTGAACCAAGTTGAACCATTTGTCCTGGTATGGCTAAGTGTCTATAACATTTTCACTGTTCACAGTATCTATAAAATCATCAATATCATTTCTATCTACGATTTCCAGTCTTAACACAAATTTTATACAGTAATTTTCACAGTGATTGCATCAACTAATCAATAGAGTATGTAATTTTCTCTCCTCCAAAAAATTAATATCTTACGATTCTGGTGGTGATAGAAACTTTATTTGGTGCTATTTTCTTTTTCTGCTATTTTATTGTGGGGTCTAGGACAATTCGTAGGAGGACAATTCGTAGAACGACAACTTGTAGGAGGACAATTGGTAGGATGAGAATTTGTAGGATAGGACAATTGGTCGGAGGACAATTCGTAGGATGCAGTACCACGATAAATGAAATCAAATTATATGAAGCTTAATCACACACGAACAGCACAAAACTCATGCTCAGATGAAGGAGAGAGTTAATGCGACCAGAGCAATGGTCTTCTGGGGGACATTTTTATTATTGTGCGATTTCGGTCCGAAATGGCGAAAAATCGTTAACATTCTCATGTTTTTTCGCGAGTTCGGACAGTTGGGATTGGGAAGACGGACCCATCTTAAGTGGGGCGATGCCCCCATCCCCCTGTTACATGTTTGGCTGATTGATTTCAAAGTGGTTCAAGCTTTTGCTACTTAAAAACATTGTTGTGCTCTTTACTTTAAATGCGTTTGTTTTCAAAGCAACTTACTTTGTGAGATATGTTTTTGAAGAAGTGATTTCTGTCAAGCATATCCGTCAAAAGATAGCTATTTTTTCCACGCTTAGTCAAGCAAAATTCGGCCATTTAGCAACAAGTCAACGAAATCATGAAAAATAGCGACCACAACTCACCTGACATTTATCCGTAAATGATTTTGATCACTGTGACATGTTGGCCGAAATTAACCCATTTTGTACCTCTTGTTTACTTTACTGCACTCTCTTTGCGTAGTTGCTACCTTCGATTATCTACATACGATACCTACTAGTTGGTATCCTACCAATTGACTTATACAACAAATTGTCTTCCTACGAATTGTCATCCTACCAGTTGTCCTCCTACGAATTGTTTCCCTACCAATTGTCCGGATTCCTTTATTGTGCTCTGACTAAATTTAATGAGCATAATATATTTAATTAGTACTTTTGGTCACTTTGCTAAAAACGAAAAATTCTCCGGCCTCCAGTTGATTTTTGGATGTCCGCTGGAGCCAGAGCCGGATCTCTGGTCAATCACTAAATACAACCATGCCGTTAATCAATACATTGATGACCGTTTTACGCATGTTGTAGGTTTAATGCATGCTGCATACAGCGTGAAGGTTCTCTGTGCGCCTAAGTACGTGCTTTGTGCCTGCTGTACGCAGCATGAATCGGAAAGATAAAAATAGCCAGACTGGCTGTTCATTTGACAGAGGCATGGAAGAACAAAAATCTATTTTGTTGGAAAAATTGAAATCTATTTTGTTGGAAAAATTGAACTAAACAAGCATCTTAAGTGATTGGAAAAAATAATTATACTTTTATTACATAATTTTATATCAATATTTACATAATGATACAATTAGTAATATTTGAGGGAACTGACATGGAATGCGACTAGACAGGAATTCAAAAATTGATATTTAAAATTAGTTTTAGAATGAATGAATTCAATTAATCATAAATCTTTATTTGATTCTTTTAAAAATGCTGAAAACAACAATAATTAACTTCACCATCTGTCATACCAGCACAGCATGGGGATTCTGGAATGATGAAACATATAAAATTTTGTATCAAAAACCATTGATGCTTCTTCCTTGTGGCCACAAATGGCCATGGGAGGATTGTGACCCCAGAAGTTGAAATACCCCTGCGAATTACTGTAGACCCCAGATTCTATTTTAAGTGATATTTTTGGCGATTTACCCCATTCTAACCCCTAGAATTTAGGTGCTGCATATTAAAAATTTTTGTTAAAATAAACTAAATAATAAATATAATGCCTATAAATACAAAATTGATAAAAAGCTCCTGATTATTGGCTTTCAAAAATATTTTGTATCGTCACTTTTTTCATTTATTTACAATATGTACATTAATAATATATTCAGTTCAGAAGTGAAATACATCATATGGTGTCTGTCTCTGCAGACAAGCATATAGTTCAAAAAATATTGCCCGTTCTATTATTTTGCACAAATTTTATTATGACCAGCCAGCTTCCTTCACAATTTTTCTTGTTCAATTAAAGTACTAATGTATGCATATCTACCATTTTGTATTTATTCTATTCAGCTCGCATTCCCTGCTCTCTGTTTGACTGAGGACGCATAAATTATGTTAATCAGATAGCAAATTGGCTTGCGTACGCAACAGGTCATGCGTAATACTTGAATCTCCTGTGTAAAAAGTGTAGTAATTGAGCGTTGAATTTCGACTTGGCTTAACTTGGAATAAATCGAAATATTGCAATATTGCAACCAAAATAACTCAGCGCACTATGCTTGATGTACAATTAATTTGCCAAACTACTTGTCATCTGTATTTCACTATTTTGTTAAATTCTATATTTAGCTTAGACATTACTGTCACTATTCATTCTCTCTTCCTTATTTTGCAGTATACATTACAGTGAAAAATATGGTTTGTAGAAGAAAAAAATTACCTTTTGAAAAACCTTTTCCTCCAAAAAATAGAGCCATTCGCTTCAATTTTATTTCTAATTTTAATTTAGTTAAAAAGATGCGCTTTTTAAAATCATATAACTAATGGCAAAAGAAATTTAGGGCATATATGATTTTCAATCTTTTGCTCTTAATTGGCCATGAATTTGTTTTAAAATGCACCTGTGCAATGGATTTTGGTTCTGAAGGTACTGGGGTCTCTTCTGTTGAGGTTGGTTGGTTGGTTGGTTGGTTGGCCAGTTGGTTGGTTGTTTGGTTGGCTAGTTGGGTGCTTGTTTGGTCGGCTAGTTGGTTGGCTGGTTGGTTAGTTGGTTGGTTGGTTGGTGGTTGGCTAGTTGGTTGGTTGAGTGGAGGTTGGCTAGTTGGTCGGTTGGTTGGTGGGCCACTTACTTGGTTTGTTGGTTGGCTAGTTGGTTGGTTGAGGGGTTGGTTAGTTTGTTGGTTGGTTGGTTGTTTGTTTGGCCAGTTGGTTAGTTGCTTGGATGGGTTTGTGTTTGGTTGGTTGTTTGTTTGGTGGGCTAGTTGGCTGGTTAGTTGGTTGGTTGGTTGGCTAATTGGTTGGTTGTTTGTCTGGTTGGTTGGTTGTTTGGTTGGCTGGTTGGTTGGCCTGTTAGTTGGTTGGTTGGCTGGCTAGTTGGTTGGTATTTTCTCACTTTTTTATTTTTGGTTCAAAACATTCTACCCCCCCAATCATAAACTTTTTTTTCTGACGCCACCCAGCTGGTGTTCTGAAGGTACCTAAGTGCCTTCTGGCGCCACCCAGTGGCGCGGGTGGTGCAGCATTGCTCACCTGTGCGGAACACACTCAGGCTGAAATTAATTTTAAAATGCACTGTTGCAGCAGAGAAATATGCAATTGATTGCACACAGGATGCACATTATCTCTTAGATGAGATTCCAATGGAGCAAACGAGAATTATAATGATATGCATGAATATTCCTATCTATTTTTATCTTTTTTTCTCGGACTGTACCTGCAGCATGCATACACTTTTGAAACGCATGCATGCAATAAATCAAAGCATGCCAGCTTCGATCTACTTAGGCCAAACGCAATCTTACTATGGCCAAACTTGCATGTGTAGCGGGGAAGCTACGGATCAGTGGAAATTGCCTAGTTTGGTGTTAAACCCGTGGGGTTGATGTTGTTGTGAAAGATATTCTTAATGAATATATTGCGCAGAAGTGAGCAGGAGCCCGAGTAGTCGGTTAGTACTACACACGCGTGTTAGAGCGGAAGATCCGGGAAACTGGTGCGGGTAAAATTTTGCTCACTGAGTAACGTGGTTTGCAGGTTGCCACGTTACACATGGCTACGTTTGAAGCGCTTGTGTTCTACTGCAGTTGGTAATTGTAGTAGATCACAGCGGCGCTGCATTTGCAATTTCCATGCAAGGAACTGTAATTCAAGTCCTAATTCAACAATCGATTATGACACTTTTTACGCAGGACATTAAAGTTTTACGCACATCCTTAGAGTTTTACGCACAGCCTGTTGCCTATGTGAGCCAATTCACTATCTGATTAGCATAATTTATGCTTTGTCAGTCAAACAGGGGTCAGGGAACGCGAGCAAAATCTTGGTGAGCTTGTGTATTAAAATAACAAGAGGTAATAATTTGTTGCTATGTTTTCAAGCCTTGTGTTGAATACATGTCTAGGCATATGTCTCCGCTGAATAGAATAAATACAAAATTGTAGATACGCATATATAAGTATTTTAAATGAAAAAAAATTGCAAAGCAAGGTGGCTGGTCAGAATAAAATTTGCACAAAATAATAGAACGGTCAATATTTGTTGAACTATATGCTTGCCTGGGTAGACAGACATCATATGTTGTATTTCACTTCTGAATTGAATTATTGATGTACATATCATAAATAAATGAAAACTGAAGATACCAAATAGTTTTGAAGGTGGATAACCAGAAGCTTTTTATCAATTTTTATTTTAAAGGCAGTATGATATTTATTATTAAGTCTAATTTAACAAAAAATTTAAATATGCAGCAACTAAATTCTAGGTGGTTAGAATGTAGTAAATTGCTTTTTAAAATCATATAACCAATGGCAAAAGAAATTTCGGGCCTCTATGATTTTTAAATCTTTTGCTATTTATTGGCCAAGAATTAGTTTCAAAAGGCGGGACGCTCTCAGCCTGAAATTGATTTTAAGATGCTCTTTTGCTGCAGAGCAATATGCAATTGATCACACATCGGAAATACTATTTTCTTTCACTTTTATACCCATTCTCTATTGGATGAGATTTCAATGGAGGAAATGAGAATTATAATGATATGCACAAATATTTCTATCTATTTTAACCTTTTTTCTCGGACTGGACCTGCAGCATGCACACACTTTTAAAACGCACACATGCACAAAATCGAAGCAGATTGAGAATATTTTTTTGCTTGTGTGACAAATAACGCAATATGCTAACTGCAATACTATACATGTTTCTGTACTTACAGTGAAGTAACTGCAGTCAGCATCCAATGGCCACTGCAGTCCACAAATGGTGGCAGTAGTTTGCTCACTAAAATCCGACTGCAACAATAGTTAATGGAGACTGCACATGCAAAATTTGGGTTGTGAACTGTATATATCATTAAAATGGCATAATTTGCATTTAGAACGTAAAAATGTCAAATTTTTTGGCACTTTGCGCCGTTTTGAGACAATTTTTAGTAATTTTTGGCATCAGAAACCCAGAAATTAGCTCAAATACACTATCAAAGATCGAAAACCCTGCTTTACTACACTAAAATCGCTACCGTACTATATTATAGTACACAAAAATTTGCATGTACAAAATGTACAAAGACTTTTGGGGACCATCTTTGACTTACTTACTTACTTGACTTAATCTCCATAAACAATGTTGTCATCTTTTGTACGGCAATGAGCACAATGTTGTGGAGGCCAAGGGCAGGCATCTTGTATTATTTATGCCACTGATTATGATTTAGGGTGGCTTTCAGAGCATCGGCGAATGAAAAATGTAGTGGTTGGAGGTCTTGCTTGACCTGATTCAACCTTGTTTTTTTGGAGCGTGTCTTGTGATTTTCTATTCTGTTGGTCTAACAGCCGTTAATCATTGGAATGCACAGGTGGGCAATGCCGCGCCTCCCACGCCACCGGGAGGCGCCAGAAGGCATTTTGGTACCTTTTGAATCCCAGCTAGGTGGCGCCAGAAAAAACAGTTTTTGATCGGGGGTAGAATTTTTTGATCCAAGAATAAAAAAGTGAGAAAATGATACAACCAACCAACTAGCCAACCCACCAACCAACTAACCGGCCAACCAACCAGCCAACTAGCCAACCGAACAAACAACCAACCAGCCAAACAACCAACTAACTAGCCAACCAACCAACTGACTAACCGGCCAACTAACCAGCCAACTAGCAACCAAACAAGCAACCAACCACCTACCCAACCAAACAACTAACCAACTGGTCAAACAAACAACCAAACAACCAACCTCAATAAAAGGGACCCGGTACCTTCAGAACCAAAACCCATTGCCCAGGTATGCCGGTCAGTAAATTCTGGTTATGGGCCTGATTAGCCATAATTCCAAAAAATAAACTTGATGGGCATGATATAAGGAAGTCGGGAGAAAGCTTCACCTGCACACATTATAACACATTATATCGTATGATTAACGAAAAGAATCTATGTATGAATCAATTCTTCTCCATAGACCATCGGGAACAACAGTGGTAGCCATGATATATAGATCAGCTGGCTCGGACGACCACCATATTTTAATTGCTTCCGATAAGATGAGTTTGCATGTTGAATTATACGAAAAATTGCAACGTAAGTTATAAAAATATTCATTTCCATATAGACACATTCCCATAGCTCGTGTTAAGCTATCAAACATTTTCTGCTTGATTTTTAAGTTGGAATTATCTGAAAAGTCAACATTTTTGATGAATTCTTATATTTTTTACTTACAAGAGTATTATTTTTTACTTAGCTAGAACTCTAAATTCAGCGGTCCCAATTTCAGCCCCCTCAAATTTCTACCTTGGGGAACCATACCATAAATCAACAACACTTTTGCATCGGAAACAAAATCAATTTTTTCTTAGTCAGATTTTTGCGCTTATTCCGAATCTGCCCTTAGAATTTCTCTAGCACGTCAATTTTTAGAAATATTTGTATATTAAATGTATGCATATCAAAGCTTCCATTGATATTAATTATGCAAATGTAGGAGCTACAACGATATTTCAGGAGTTTAAACTCTAAAATTGTTTTTATACAGACTTTATAGTGATTTAAATATCACTCGTGTTGCTTACTTCATTCTTATTTTATAAATATTACACCTAATTTGCAAATTTATTGTTGTATAAAGTTTGAAGCATATACTCAGCATAATCTTTCCATATCTAGAAAATATAATCATATGAGTATGTAGTTGCGTCGGCATGTTCCCACGTCAATCCCACATTTTTATTTTTCTCCGCCTTAGCTCACGCTTTTTGTTTACTCATTGTATTTCCTCACATGATTGAACAGGCCAGGTACGGCAGTATTTCATGTGTAGGTTTACAATGATTTGTATTTATTTTATTTATTTATTTTCTTTCTTTTAGAATATTCTTTTTGTTATTAATGTTATTACTATTATTACAGTATTCATGGTATTCGGGCACATCGATGTAGATTTTTATTTCCTGTCTTGCTCTCGCTATCTATTTACTCATTGTGTTTCCTCACGTGATTGAACAGGCCAGTTACGGCAGTGTTTCACGAGTAGGTTTACAATGATTTTATTATTTATTATTTCATTTATTTTTTAATTATTTATATATTCTCTATTAATGTTTCTTTTTATATATAATAATATTTATAGTATCTATAATGTTAATTCGCTTATTTATTTATTCAATTAATTAATTTTTCCTTTTTTTCAACAATGAGAGGCAGTCTAGCCGCCTAGATTGGTGCCGCTAGGTTGCAGTGACAGTCAGAGGATTAAAGGCACGAAACTGTAGCAACCTAGTTACTCTCTGATGACCTTGTCTATTTATGATTTTTCGATTTTTTTCTCTTTCCTCTTCTACGTTTTTTTCGTCTTCTTTTTCTTCTTTTTGTTTTTTCTTCTTTTTCCTTACCTTTTTGATGTAAATTTTCGTTTCATAATCCTACCTTTTTTTTGTTTCATTTAGACTTTTGCGCCTCATAAAACATGTAATCTCTCATAATATAATTATTTTTAGGTACACATGTGCTATTTTACGTGTCCTTTTTGTTTCATTCTTACTAATAGCATGATTCACGCACCTCTATATCTATCTTTCTTTCTTCTTTTTTTCAATATTTGCTTGGTTATTTATTTATTTATTTATTTATATTTTATTTTATTTTTTCCTTTTTCTCCACATTATTTCTTTTTGTTTATTTGTTTTTGCTTCTTTCTCGTATTGATGACTTCTTACTATTGCAAAACAGTATATGTGGTTCGAAAAGTTTCATAGCATTAGAACATTTGAAAAAGGTTTCCAATGTAAATGAAAAACTATAGTCATTGCCTTATTCGCATCTTTTAATACTGACAAAGTACTATATTCTAATTGATTGATAGATTGGAAGTCAACAAAAGTCCAGTTTTAAAAGTTTTTATACTGTTCAATTTGCGTTGAAAATTTTTCTTTAGAATTTCTAAGCATTTTTAAATTTGAATTATTGGTTAAAAGTAAATGGGCTAACACAAAACTAAAAA